>JAJOOE010000896.1:0-35660 GCA_036250405.1 Solanum raphanifolium | reverse complement strand
CCCTCCCCAAAAAAAAATTAAGTTTGTTTTTAAAAAATATTTTCAATTTCAAAATTTCATTTTTTCACCCCTACTCTCGACCCCCCAACCCACCCACCCCTTACCAGCCCCCACCCCCCACCACCAAAAAAAAATATTTAAGTTTGTTTTTAAAAAATATTTTCAATTTCAAAAATTATTTTCTACTCTAGTAAAAATAAAAGATATTTCTCAAAAATATTTTTCATTCATAAATGAAACACTAAAAATCTTTTCCGAAAAATATTTTCTAATCACCAACCAAACATGAGAAAATAAGTCAAAAATCAACTTGTTTTCCAGGAAAACATTTTCTATGGAAAACATTTTCCATGGAAAACATTTTCCTTCATACCAAACACACCCTAAATAAAGCATGACTCAATTCCTATTTAGTGTAATTTTAACTTTAGACGGTCTCATTTTATTTATCAAAAAATAATTTATGTAGAAAATACATATTATCATTTAGTTATATTTATTATCAAAGGTAACTAGTAAGATATTTTGTTTTCCAAAAATGTAATTTCAATTCAATTTTGATGTATCATTGTAAACTTTTTTTTCCAGATTTCAATGAAATTTTAACTTTAGTCTCTGTCAATATGAAATGAGTATTATTAATAATTTATATAAAAACATACATAATGCAATTATTCATTAGCAAACAAAATGTTCATTACCTATGATACAATTTTTTCTTTTCTTTGGTCTCTAACATTTTATTTGCAAACCACACAATGTGATACTTTTCATTATTTTATGAAACTAAGATTTTTTATTCTTTTAAAATAAGATTTTGTCTAATTCTTTTACACGTGAGAAAATTTATTTAATAAAGCATGACTCAATTTCTAACTACTGTAATTTTAACTTTAGACAGTCTTATTTTATTTATAAAAAAATAATTTATGTAGAAAACACATATTATTATTTAGTTATGTTTATTATCAAATGTAACTAGTAAGATATTTTATCTTCGAAAAAATGTAATTTCAATTCGATTTTGATGTCTCATTGTAATTTTTTTTTCCAGATTTCAATGAAATTTTAACATTAGTCTCTGTCAATATGGAATGAGTATTATTAATAATTTATAAAAAAACATACATAATGCAATTATTCATTAGCAAACAAAGTGTTCATTACCTATGATACAATTTTTTTTTTCTTTGGTCTCTATCATTTTATTTGCAAACCACACATTATGATACTTTTCATTATTTAATGTAGCTAAGATTTTTTATTATATTAAAATTAGATTTTGTCTAATTCTTTTGCACGTGACAAAATTTATTTAATAAACCATGACTCAATTTCTATTTAGTGTAATTTTAACTTTAGACACTATCATTTTATTTATAAAAAAATAATTTTTGTAGAAAACACATATTATTATTTAGTTATATTTATTACCAAATGTAACTAGTAAGATATTTTGTTTTCCAAAAAATATAATTTATATTCGATTTTGATGTCTCAATGTAAACTTTTTTTTTCCAGATTTCAACGGAATTTTAACTTTAGCCCCTATCAATATGGAATGAGCATTATTAATAATTTATATAAAAACATACATAATGCAATTATTCATTAGCAAACAAAATGTTCATTACCTATGATACATTTTTTTTCTTTAGTCTCTATCATTTTATTTTCAAACCACACATTATGATACTTTTCATTATTTAATGTACCTAAGATTTTTTATTCTTTTAAAATTAGATTTTGTCTAATTCTTTTGCACGTGACAAAATTTATTTATTAAAGCATGATTCAATTCCTATTTAGTGTAATTTTAACTTTAACACTATTATTTTATTTATAAAAAAATAATTTATGTAGAAAAAACATATTATTATTTAGTTATATTTATTACCAAATGTAACTAGTAAGATATTTTATTTTTCAAAAAATGTAATTTCAATTCGATTTTGATGTCTCAATGTAAGTTGTTTTTTTTCTCCAAATTTCAACGGAATTTTAACTCTAGCCCCTATCAATATGAAATGAGTATTATTAATAATTTATATAAAAACATACATAATGCAATTATTCATTAGCAAACAAAATGTCCATTACCTATGATACATTTTTTTCTTTAGTCTCTATCATTTTATTTGCAAACCACACATTATGATACTTTTCATTATTTAATGTAGCTAAGATTTTTTCTAATTCTTTTGCACGTGACAAAATTTATTTATTAAAGCATGACTCAATTCCTATTTAGTGTAATTTTAACGTTAACACTATTATTTTATTTATAGAAAAATAATTTATGTAGAAAACACATATTATTATTTAGTTATATTTATTACCAAATGTAACTAGTAAGATATTTTGTTTTTCAAAAAATGTAATTTCAATTCGATTTTGATGTCTCAGTATAAACTATTTATTTTCTAGATTTCAACGAAATTTTAACTTTAGTCCCTATCCACATGAAATGAGTATTATTAATAATTTATATAAAAACATACATAATGCAATTATTCATTAGCAAACAAAATGTTCATATTACCTATGATACAATTTTTTCTTTAGTCTATACTTTTCATTATTTATTAATGTAGCTAAGATTTTTTATTCTTTTAAAATTAGATTTTGTCTAATTCTTTTGCACGTGACAAAATTTATTTAGTAAAGGATGACTCAATTCCTATTCAGTGTAATTTTAATTTTAGACACTATCGTTTTATTTATAAAAAAATAATTTATGTAGAAAACACATATTATTATTTAGTTATATTTATTACCAAATGTAACTAGTAAGATATTTTGTTTTCCAAAAAATGTAATTTCGATTCGATTTAGATATCTCGGTGTAAAGTTTTTTTTCCTAATTTCAACGGAATTTTAACTTTAGTCCCTATCAATATGGAATGAGTATTATCAATAATTTATATAAAAACATACATAATCCAATTATTCATTAGCAACCATTACCTATGATACAATTTTTTCTTTAGTCTCTATCATTTTATTTGCAAACCACTCATTATGATACTTTTCATTATTTAATGTACCTAAGATTTTTATTCTTTTAAAATTAGATTTTGTCTAATTCTTTTGCACGTGACAAAATTTATTTAATAAAGTATGACTCAATTCCTATTTAGTGTAATTTTAACTTTAATACTATCATTTTATTTATAAAAAATAATTTATGTAGAAAACACATATTATTATTTAGTTATATTTATTACCAAATGTAACTAGTAAGATATTTTATTTTCCAAAAAATGTAATATCAATTCGATTTTGATGTCTCAGTGTAAACTTTTTATTCCAGATTTCAACGAAATTTTAACTTTAGTCCCTATCAATATGGAATGAGCATTATTAATAATTTATACAAAAACATACATAATGCAATTATTCATTAGCAAACAAAATGTTCATTACCTATAACACTATTTTTTCTTTAGTCTCTATCATTTTATTTGCAAACCACACATTATGATTGTAACGACCCGAACGGTCGTTATTTATGAAAGGAAAATGTCGAGGGAAAACTGGGTCCACCATCCCGCTACAACGGGCCAGTTGCCGCTAGGGGGCGGCGCTAGAGCGGCAGAGATCGCGCCAGAGCGGGATAGACAGGACATGACGTAAATAATGCGAAACCTTATTTTCTCATTTTTCCCAAAACACCAAAAATAGGCGAGGATTACCCTAGAAACCCTCAAAAAGCTGCTCTAAGCTTGGGAAGGAAGGAGAAGGAGATTTCTAGCGTGAGAAGGTTGATAGCTTACGAATTATTGGTCAAATCCACCGTCACAAGGTCCGGAAACAAGAATTGAGGTCATAATTCCGTGCAGCTGCTTGTCGCCCAGGTAGGCTAGGTTTATTTAATTGAGTAGTTATAAAATTGTTATTCACTGCGTGGTATATTGAATTTGACGGTATAATTCATGCACATGCTTTTGTGCACCGAAACGAGCTGTGTGTACTTGTACCCTAGGTGTTCAATCAGACGTATATTGTAGGAGGAAGCCTTAATAGATGAACGAGGGGTAGGTGATGGTTGTGATTTCATGTTTGTGTGATACATGTTTGTAATTGCTTCATTGTATTGTGTACATGTATGCGAATGTTGCATTATTGATCACACCCTATGTAAATGAGTATGAACGAATAACTATATGCCATGAATCACCTCTGGATTGTATGATTATGATAATATACATTGTGATTATGATTGTGATTGTGATTGTGGTATGTTGAATGGATCGAGTGTTACGTTCCAACACACTAATTTGGGATCGGGTGTCACGTCCGGCACACTAACTTGGATCGGGTACCACGTACTGATACACTAACAGTTTGGGTTTGGATTCCATGAGAGGACCAATGACTTGGCATATTTACTGTGTATTCTTGAGAGTGTGGAATTGACATGTTTTCCTGAATGATGTGAGTGTTGTACATTATGTTCTTATATGTGGGGGTTGCGAGGTGCAAGTTGATTGAAGATATCTGTTGTGTGAGCAATTGTGAATGGTAGAGTCCCAAATCGGGTTGTGATATGATAAGGGGGAACTAAGGGTACCGGTGCTATCGTTGTTATTTAGAATATGGTTGTTTTACTTAAAAAGATATATAAAATAAAAATGACTAAGTTTTCAAAAAAAATCGATCAAACTTATGATTTAAGAGAAATCGGATTTCCAAAAGATCATAGTCACCACTTAATTTTTTTAGTAAATATCAAGAAAAATTTACTTAAGGTTTTCAAAAGATTTAAACAGATAAAATCAATTGAAAACAAAAGGGTTCGAGTTCAAATGTACATTCCGAGAAGGTGTTAGGCCCTCAGAATGTCTGCTAACTTGCGGTTGACCGGCGATTGGACTAAAATGACTTGACTAATTTTGAGAAAGACATTAGCTAAGTAAGAAAACTTATAATTTTATTTATTATTATTATTATTATTATTATTATTATTATTATTATTATTATTATTATCATGTTAATTATCTTAAGGGGAAATGAACTAAAGGGAAATAGTTCAAGTTGCAAGACCAATAATAATAAAATAAAGCTAAGTGTAAAAATATAAATATTTTGATTTGAATATATATGTAAAATGAAATGGCTATCTTTGGGAATTTTAATTAAATTAAATCATAAAACTAAATAAAATGTTAGTCAATCAACAAATAGATAAATAAATAAATTAAGAGGAATATATTGAATTTGGGCTTATTTGATGTATTTCTGGCCCAAATTCTGTCCTAAATCTGAAATTTGTCATAAATGAGGCTTGACCCATTTTAAATTCATTGCCAGTCACTTTGCTGGGCCATTGGAACCATTTTTTCACTTGAACCTGTTGGAATTGTATTTTGGGGGATTTGACTCCTTTCGCCAGCTGCGTTTTAGCCGGTTTTCGACTTTCCAAGACATGACATTTTTTTCTTCGATATCAGTTTACCGCTTTCAATCTGTACACCATTTTTGCCGACCCGGTTGACTCAACATAAAAGGGTTTGAGCCTTTACGGCTCCCTCTCGAAATGCGGGGGAAGAAAAATAAGAGTTCACGGGGAACTCAGGCAGATTTACATGCAGCAAAACAAATAAAATACATAAGTAATAGTTCACATGTCAATATCAGAAGTAGTGATGTAAATACCTATGCTACTGTATTAGGGACTAGACATCATAATGAGGATGAACTGATTTTTAATTAGTGCTTAATTGCAATAAGAACCAAACACAAGCAATAGAGATATCGCTCACAGAAATACGATTTTAACCAACATGTAGTATGCACTAACGACCAAACTAATCATGCAAATTTTGAAATGGGGTAGATTATATAGCATTAAGGGGGTCTGACAAGAAGGGTTACAAGTAATCCAATAAAGAAAAGACAAAAAAAGACATCATGCTTCTTAAACTTTTCTAAAGAAAAATCAATTGTAAGTTGCAACTTAAACAAATGTGCTTGACAAAGGAAACTGAAAAGCAAGTTAAAACAATCATGAGGCAGAAAAATGTCATATATTTAGGAAGAATTATATGGCAACGACATCTAGCATAGAAGAGTACAGAGCTAAATAGCCAGTAACACCATGGGATTCGAAAATAGGGGGAGGAAAGCAAGCATCTGCATCAATCAAAGATAGGTAATATGACATATAGCTTTCGTATTGACTAGCTGAAATTTTTGCGCTCACGTGGACAACAATATCAGCAATAACAAACCAAGAGAGATCGATACTCAAAAATCGAGCCAGATGCAAACAAAAGCAAACTGATTCAGAAACATGTGGGTGAAATTAATGCGGAACGAGAGGCAATAAGGATGCAAATATAATTTTAAATAACTTAAGGATAAACAATAAAACTGGGTAACAACAAATAACCATCAATTTTTCAAAAAAATAAATAAAAATAAAGCGAGAGAACCAAGAGTTGACCTGGAATAGGACATATCGCACAGTAAGACGGTCATGGAAATCAAGTAATGGGGAAAACAAACTACTACGCTAACCAACATTAGATAGGGCAACGAACATCTTCCACATTGACTGGTTTAAGATTCGGATCTCATTTTTACAAAGAAAACGACAGTGACAATAGCGAAGTCGAATGAAAACCTTCGATACTTGGAGATAATATAAAAAAAAAACACAAAGGGAAATGCGACGACATTGCAACAGAAATTTGAGTCAACCTTGAAATCACATCATCTAAGAACAAAATATACAACACGAACGCTAACCATTTTCAACCACAAATAACAATAACCCAACAATACGATAGCAAGACATGTCTGAGATAGAAGAAAAGCGAAAGAAGATTATAGCGAAAAATGCTACTTTTTTCGGGCAGCTAAATCGAGATGACCGTGAGCAGAAGATAGCGAGCTTCACCAACGACTCCGGAGAACTTCGAGGATTCCGGCAGAATTTCCAGCAACCAGAAAGAAACGCTAAGAAGAAAAATAGAAATTTTTTGTTCACTAAAAAAACAACGCTCTTTTGATTCTCAATTTTTCCAACCAAAAAATAATCCCCTCCCTTCTCCTATATTTTTTCTCTGCCTGTGCAAGAAATTTTTCAACTCCAAAATAAAAATCCCCCCTCTACGAAGAAGAAAGAGTATATATAGGGGAAAATTAGGGTAAAATATGGAAGGAGAAGATGGACAAAAATCCGAATTCAAAGCCCATTTTTTTAAAATTCAAACTCCCCAAAATCTTTCACCAATTCGGACAAACACCCTTTCCTGAGATTTTCGCCCCATTCCGAAAGAGGAAAGGGCGAGAAACGCGTGCTGCTGCTAATGTACAGATTGAGAGGGATGTTGGAGAAGAAGACAAAATTTCGCAGCACTGCTCCTCTGTTGCTTCTTTTCCGTGTATTTTGATGGAATCGCTGTGTGTTTTGACGCGTTGGAATTGGAAGGAAAAGGGGATGGGGGGGTCGGCTGGTATTGCTGTTGTCGTGTTGCATATGTATTTTGATGGGTTTTCTTTTGTTTTGGTGGGCTGGGATTTCAAGGGAAAATGGAATGGATTGTTGATGGTTTGAATTGGAGTTGAACGAATTGGTCCTGGGAATTGAGTAATGGGCTGAAAAAGGTGAATGGGAATTGGAAAAACGGGCCAAGGTGTTGGTCAATTTTTGACTTAAGCACATAGCCACATTAATTGCAATTTTGACCAAATTGAGGTAATTAGTTAATTCAGCTAGAGCTTAAATGAAATGAATAAATATAACTAATTAACAAGCTTCTTAATTTTAATGATATAAAATAGTTAACCTAATGAACTAATGACTCAAAATATAAACTATTAATTTAGACAAAATTAATTTAATAAAGTATTTAAGTGAAACTAAAATCTTTTTGAGACCATTTTCGAATATTTATAAAAATGTACCAATTATATACGTAACACATTTATTATTTAAAAATTATAAATAAGTGATAAACTATTTAAAATGACTTGAAAATATTTTTATTTTCTTTTTAATTTCCTTAAACTAATTATTTGAAATCGTTTGAAATTAAAGAAGCTCGATGATTAATCTATATTGTGGAGGTCCAAAATTGGGTGTTGACTGGGGTGGTAGTAGTTATTCCCGGATTTATTTTAAGGGATAAAAAGATTAAGTATGATCAAGAAGCGGAGCAGTTAAGGGGTTAAAGACAAGGTTTTCAGTATTTATTTAGGTGATTGGGAATGGTAAGGTATAAGGAGATGAAGGTGGAGGAGCAAACAATATTTTGCATGTTTCTTATCAGTCAATTTCTTATATTATGCGGTGGGCATCGGGTTGACCGATGATGCCTACAAGTACGTGTGGTTGTACTGATACTACTCTTGCTATGCCTTTTTGGGCATAATCTAGTTGCAGGATCAATGATGTTTCTTAGGTGAAGACGAATACCATCTCCAACAGCTTCTATCTTTCCTTCCTCATGGTGGAAGTTGTGTCTCTTCATTATATTGTTTTACCTTGTAATCTTAGTAGCTCTTGTACCTATTTAGACTAGATTCATGGGAGTGTTAATTACTTTACAAGTCTTAACTGGAATTGTATTTAAAAACTCTTATTTATAAATTACATGAATTTCTTATTTCATTAGTTTACCTAATCTTTCACTTTTTTTAAAAAAACATTGGGATATGAGGGTCTCCTACTTAGGTTCTAGAATAGGTGCCCGCACGGTGCAGTGGGTTGGATTGTGACAATGATACTTTTCATTATTTAATGTAGCTAAGATTTTTTATTCTTTTAAAATTAGATTTTGTCTAATTCTTTTGCACGTGACAAAATTTATTTAATAAAGCATGACTCAATTCCTATTTAGTGTAATTTTAACTTTAACACTATCATTTTATTTATAAAAAAAAATTATGTAGAAAACACATATTATTATTTAGTTATATTTATTACCAAATGTAACTAGTAAGATATTTTGTTTTCCAGAAAATGTAATTTCAATTCAATTTTAATGTCTCAGTATAAAAATAAAATTCCAGATGTCAACGAAATTTTAACTTTAGTCCCTATCAATATGGAATGAGTATTATTAATAATTTATATAAAAACATACATAATCTTCTCGCGATGCATGAATCTTCTCTTGCTATGCATGATTTTTCCCGCAATGCATGAATCTCTTCTCGCGATGCATGAATCTTGTCTTGCAATGCATGAATCCTTTCTTGCAATGCATGAATATCTTTCCCACGATGCATGAATTTCTTCTCGCGATGCATGAATCTTCTCTTGCTATGCATGATTTCTTTCCCGCGATGCATGAATCTCTTCTCGCGATGCATGAATCTTCTTTTGCTATGCATGATTTTCTTCTCTTACAATGCATGAATTCTCTATTGCAATGTATGACTTCTTTCTCTTGCTATGCACTTCTTTTCTGATGATGCCATCCCCGATACCGAACGAAGATAGTGCCATGTCACGTCAAGCCTAATGAACGCCTATGAAGTTGATGTCTTGAGGTTTATCTGATTACTTGTTGGGAAGTATTCAAAGTTGTTCTAAAACTGCTGATAAACCTTATTGAAATTTTTGAGTTCATCATCGAAAATTTCTGTCTCAGTTAACGGCCTTGGCGTATCTTTAACTGTTGATGAACAAACTATGGAATTTTTGAGATCTTCTCATAAATTCTGTCCAGTTGCAATTCTCAACATAACTCCAGTCTTGACTTGTTGGAGAGGTCTTCTTCTCGAGAATTTTTTAGTTCCTCTCAAAACTTTTGTCCTAGTTCCGATCGTGAAGAAATAAATAGAAATCTTACAGGAGATATGGCCGAGCCATTGTGGCGCCTACGTATCCCATTGACGCATGAATCAGGTCAAATGTAGTTCCCTCTCAAATATTAACAAAAATAAGGAATTCAACAAAGAAACCGACCGACACAGGCCGCCTATGTATCTCATTCTTGAGAATTCAGGTCGAACGTAGTTCAAATACAAGGAAAAGTATTAAAAGGGGATAAAGGGGTGACCAAGGCCGCCTACATATCTCATTTTTGAGAATTCAGGTCAGACGTAGTTCACTACAAGAGGGATAAAATTTAAAACGACGTGATTACAAGAAAATGAAATGATTACAAGGAAATAACATAAATACAAACTGAAGCTTCACACATAGTATCTCTTGACAACATCTGAGTTGATTGGTTTCGGCCATTCTGTGCCATCCATCTCCGACAGGACCAAGGCACCTCCAGATAATACTTTGCGAACCATGTAGAGTCCTTGCCAATTTGGTGCAAATTTCCCTTTATATTCATCCTAGTGAGGGAAAATACGTTTGAGAACCAACTGACCAATTTCAAATATTCTAGCTCTTACTTTCTTGTGGAAAGCACAAATCATTCTCTGTCGATACAGTTGACCATGACAAACGACAACCATTCTCTTCTCATCAATCAATGCTAACTGATCAATCCGCTTGCGAACCCAATCAACATCACTCAATTCAGCTTCTTGGATTATTCTCAATGAAGGTATCTCGACTTCGGCAGGTATAACTGCTTCTGTTCCATATACTAACAAATATAGAGTAGCTCCAACTGATGTTCTGACAGTCATTTTGTAACCCAACAAAGCATACGGCAACATCTCATGCCAACCTTTGCGATTATCAATCATTTTCCTCAAAATTTTCTTTATGTTCTTGTGGCGGCTTCTACAGCTCCATTCAATTGGGGACGATAAGCGGTTGAGTCCGGTGGGTAATCTTGAACTGTTCACATATCTCTCTCATCAAATGATTGTTGAGATCACTCCGTTATCACTAATGATAGATTCTGGTACTCCAAACCTACATATCAAATTGTTGCTAACAAAATCAGCTACAACTTTCTTGGTTACCGATTTGTATGGCGCTGCTTCCACCCACTTGGTGAGTCAATGGCAACCAAAATGAATCTATGTCCATTAGAGGCGGCTAGCTCTATTGGACCAATTACATCCATGCCCCAAGCTACAAATGACCAAGGTAAACTCATAGCATTGAGTTTGTGAGGCGGCACTTGAATCAAATCACCATGCACTTGACACTTGTGACACTTCTGCACAAACTTACAACAATCATGCTCCATAGTCATCCAAATGTAGCCGGCTCGAAGGATCTTCCTCGCCAAAGTGAGCCCATTCATGTGAGTACCACAAATTCCGACATGTATCTGTTCAAGAAGTTTCATAGCTTCACTAGCATCAACACATCTTAGAAGACCTAAATCAGGAGTCCTCCTATAAAGGATTTCCCCACTTATGAAGAAATTGAGGGTCATACGGCGTATCGACTTCTTCTGGTTGAGCATTGCATTTTCAGGATAAGTCAAGGTCTCTAAATACCTTTTGATGCCAAAATACCAAGGCAAACCACCTAGCTCCGCTTCAACATGTGAACAATGGACGGGCAGCTCTTTTACCTCTATATCCAAAGGATCAATATAA
This sequence comes from Solanum raphanifolium, assembly GCA_036250405.1. Classification (NCBI taxonomy): domain Eukaryota; kingdom Viridiplantae; phylum Streptophyta; class Magnoliopsida; order Solanales; family Solanaceae; genus Solanum; species Solanum raphanifolium. Next base: position 24,185 of record JAJOOE010000896.1, on the reverse strand, counting down.
ATTATATCTGGATGTTTAATCATTGATACGATAGTGGTAAGAGCATCGGCCAACTCATTTTGTGTCCTGGGAGTGTGCCTGAATTCAATCTTGCGAAATCTCTTGCACAACTTCTGTATATACTGCACATACGGTGTGATCTTTGGGTTCTTCACAGTTCATTCTCTTTGAACTTGATGAATCAACAAATCTGAATCTCCAATAACCAGAAGCTCACGAACATCCATGTCGATGGCCATCTTCAACCCAAAGATACAAGCTTTGTATTCTGCCATGTTGCTTGTGCAATTAAATTGGAGTTTAGCTACCATAGGGTAGTGTTGACCGAATTCTGACACTAAGAACGCTTCGATACTTTTCCCTTGGTGATTTGCTGCTCCATCAAAAAACACTCTCTAACCAGTATATGCTTCAGAAATATCATCACCCACAAAATGCAACTTCTTCATCAGTAAAATAAGTCTTGAGCGGTTCATACTCTTCAACAACCGAGTTCTCTGCATGATGATCAGCCAAGGCTTGTGCTTTTATCGCTTTTTGAGTCACATACACAATATCAAATTCACTCAAAAGCATTTGCCATTTAGCCAGCTTCTCGGTTGGCATCGCCCTATGGAAAATGTATTTCAACGGGTCCATCCTAGAAATAAGGTATGTGGTATAAGAAGACAAATAATGTCTCAACTTCTGAGCAATCCAGGTCAAAGCACAACATGTTCTCTCCAAAAGAGTGTAGCGGGCCTCATATGGAGTGAATTTCTTGCTCAAGTAATAAATGGCTCGCTCCTTCTTCCTAGTTTCGTCATGTTGACCAAGCACGCATCCAAATGCGTTATCCAAGACAGACAGATACATCAACAGTGGACTCCCTTCTCGTGAAGGAACTAATACCGGTGGATTGGACAAATAGTTCTTGATGACATCAAAAGCAATTTGACATTTTCCGGTCCATTTGGTCAGGGTATCTTTTTTCAACAACTTGAATATGGGCTCACACACCACAGTGGATTGTGCTATGAACCGGCTGATGTAGTTCAACCTTCCTAGAAAACTCATCACCTTCTTCTTGGTCTTTGGAGGAGGTAACTCTTGAATTGCTTTGATTTTGGAAGGGTCAAGCTCAATGCCCATCCTGCTGATTATAAATCCCAACAACTTGCCGGTTGGCACTCCAAAAGCACATTTGACAGGATTTAACTTCAAATTGTATCGACGCAAGCGATCAAAGAATTTTCTCAAGTGAGTCAAGTGATCCAAACTCTCGCGGGATTTGATTATGACATCATCGACATATACCTCGATCTCTTTATGAATCATATCATGGAAAATGGTTTTCATAGCCCTTACATAAGTAGCACCAACATTTTTGAGACCAAAAGGCATCACCCAATAATGGCATACACCCCAAGGCGTAATGAAAGCTTTCTTTTCTGCATCATCTTCATCCATCAGGATCTGGTGGTAACTCGTACAACAGTCCACAAATGACTGCATCTCATGCTTAGCACAGTTATACATGAGAATGTGAATGTTTGGCAATGGAAAATTATCTTTCGGGCTTGCTTTGTTGAAATCTCTGTAGTCAACGCAAATTCTGATCTTTCCGTCTTTCTTGGCAACCGAAACAACATTGGCTAACCAAGTCGGATATTGCGTCACTTCCACTACTTGAGACTCGATCTGTTTGGTAATTTCCTCTATGATCTTTAAACTCAACTCAGGCTTGAACTTCTGAGTCTTTTGTTTTACTGGACTGAAACTTCTTTGACACACTTCTCATCTCTAAGATTCACAGTCTCAGTTGCTTTTAGATTCGGCTTGTGTTGATTCTCAAATTGTCGAAACTCTTCGGCAATATGTTCGGGTACCTCATTTTCATCTTCATGCACCTCGCATTCATCATCACTTGCCTCATTTCGTTCATTCGACTCATGACATGACATGACATTGACAGGTTTTAAATTATTATTACTGAAAGCATAAACAAACAGAGTTAGAAAAGTAAAATATAAACAAATAAGTAAACAAATTTCCGATAAAAAAAGCTTTCATTTAAATTGAAAAACAAACACAAACTTTGGCCATGGCCGAGGGCCATTTTGCCTTTTTAAACATCACAAGGAAATTTAAAAACGTCAAACAAATAAAAACTACATAAAGGGTGGGTCTCAAGCCTCTTTCGAACTACCACCAATTTTAAAAACAAACAAAGACATTTGTCTTTTCTACCAAGCTGCACTGGAAATCAGGTGTGGTGTGGAGGTTCAATTTTTTGCAATTTCTCCTCAGGTTCTGCATCACGGATGGCTGATGTCCCAGCCTCTTTCTCGATGACCGCATCAACTTCTTCGAAAAGGCCCCAGATTCCTTCCCTGAGACCATCATCATTAACATATCCTCGCACTTGGAATGACTAGTACATATGAGGAATTTGCCTGACCAATGCTTGCTCAACACTTTTATTCTTCATCTCTGTTCGTCATCTGTTGGGACATATCCCAAACCAAACTTTACTCCTTTGGCGGGAATTTGGATAGGCTCGACAATTTCTTGAAAATGTTTTCCCAACCTGAAACCTGGTCCGAAACCATTCTGGAGCATGACAGTAGTAATCATCTTGTACACGGTAGGCATAGGAGGCTATGGAGCCAAGTCATCACCGGTGTCATTTACCAGCTCCACCATGTATAAATCACAACCTCGAGAGACATTATCAACGATCGGTGCATACCCATTGGAATGACTCCCTTCACCATAAATGACCAATTCCTGGTCCTTCCAAACAAACTTCATTAGTTGGTGAAGGGTAGACGGCACAGCCCTAGCCATGTGGATAAACGGTCTTCCTAGAAGCACATTGTAACTGGTGTTGATATCCAACACCTGGAACTCCACGTTAAATTCTGTAGGACCCACTTGAATAACCAATTTTACCGCACCCAATGTGTCTCTTTGCACTCCATCAAAAGCCCTCACATTGACTTGGTTTTTGGTGAAGCTTTCCCAAGTCGAATTTCAGCTGCCTCAGAGTCGAAAGTGGGCAAATATTAAGACCAGATCCGTCATCGACCAAGACGTGATTTATTATCTTGTCTCGACACATAGTAGTTCGTGCAGAGCTTTGTTGTGCATCCTACCTTCAAAGGGCAACTCTTCGTCACAAAAGCTAATTCGGTGTCCTCGGATGGCCTGGTTTATCATGGCTTCTAGATTGTCACTGTTGGTACCCACGGGTACATAAGTATCATCCAGAGCCTTCATCAACGCTTGCCTATGCAGTTGTGAACTAATTAACAAAGCCCATACAGAAATCTGAGCTGGTGTCTTCTCCAAATGCTTCACAATCGAATAATCTTTCGGCTGCATTTTTCTCCAGAACTCCTCGGGCTCGGCTTCACTGATGGGCCTTTTTGTTTGGTCCTTCTTCTGCCCTCCTTGAGCCAACTCTTCCAGTGTGTAGCACCTGCCGGATCTGGTCATACCCTGGGTAACAACCGTTTCAATCACAAACTTTGGTTGGGTAAGAGTTTCTCGTGGAACCAAGGCAACAGCCTTCTCAAGTGTCAGAATCACAAACTCTTTCTTTTCTCTAATGCTCATCGAGGGTACAACCCTTTCCAGTTCATCGGGAACAATCAAAACTATTGCCTTTGTCACGCACCAATCGTCATCCGTCACTATCATATTGATAGTGACGCCTCCATGATTTGGCAAAGGATTATTATTGACATTGGGTGCGACTATCTGAAGAGAGACCACATTCTGGTCAATCAGGTCTTGGATTTTATGCATCAGGTTGATACAGTCCTTGGTATCATGTCCAACACTGTTGGAGTGATATGCGCACCTCTGGTCAGGTCTGTAAAACTTTGAGCTAGTGTCAACCGGCTTGGGCCCCACTAGATGAATATATCCTGCCGCAGTTAATTGCTCGAACAACTTTGTTCAACTTTCAATGAGCGGAGTGAGATTTCTAGCAGGCTTCTTCTTAAATCTAGGACGGGGGGGATCGTAATTGCCTTGTTGAGGAGGAGGCATTTGGCGATAATTTGGAGCGTTTGGACGGGGGGTTTGATCTCTTGGGTATGAATTGGTCTGGTAATTTAGTTGTGGAGCTTGGTAGTTCGAGGGGGTATTTTGGTAAAGAGGCGCTGGGGTTTGGTACATTGGGGAAGGCGTTTGGTAATCTGTCTGAACGTTGGCACAGTTGGGGGTGACGTTCCGGTAGTGATGAGGTGGAGTTTGGTAAACTGGAAGGAGAGTTTGGTAGATAGGAGAGGGAGTATTTTGATAACTGGAAGGAGGGGTACTTTGGTAACTGGGGAGAGGGGTATTTTGGTAATCATCCTGTGCATAACAAGCTAGGTATGAACTCTGTGAAGGTCGAGGACGACCTTGGTATGATAAGGATTTCCTTGGGGTATTCTTCCCCTCATAAGAGATAGAAGACACATCTTCTCTTTTCTTCTTCAACAAACCCGAGTATCTAGGCGAGGCAGCAACATGGGCAAGAAGGAGCATATGGTCGAGTTCCTCTCAACCTAACAAATATCAAGTAAGGGGTCTTTCCACTTCGGATCACGATTTGTCTTGTTACTACCAAGCATGGATCGACCACTGCACATTTTCATCTCTCAAACCCTGAAGTCTCGGATACAAAAACTCTTGGCCTCCAGTCATGTTGAAATGATTACGTTGCACCCACCAATCGTGACTTTCGAGTCTGTTCGGTCTTTCCAAGGGATCTGGTTCTGTTGGATCATGAGCTTTGATCAAGTGTCTTATCATCCACTATTGAAGTATTAGGTTGCACCCTTGAAAGAAACGTGTGCCACTTTTGCATCTATCCAATGCCCTGTAAATGTCAGCAAGGATCATAGGAGACAAATTGTAGTACTTTCTTGCAGACTCATAGCCTACTCCATAACAAATAGCATGAGTGACCATTACTACACTTGGATGAATGGTGTAGTTTGGTCCTTGGGGAAACACCATTGTCCCAAGTAGGTATATCTCAAAAGAGAGGGGGCGTGTTTCCTTTCATTTTTCTTATAAACAAACTCTTCTTTGAACTTCTCGTAAGCTCTTCCCGTCCAAATCGATAATACAACTTTCGAAGTGGAATATTTGACCTGGAAAGCCTGTCCATCCATTCAACTTTGACGAGTGACAATTATTTTTGATTTCGGCAAAATTCCATACCTTTGGAAAGAGAAGATCAATATCGGGTTGGCGTTTCCTTTTGTTGCACATGCCAACACTCTCGTAACTGGCAAGAACTTCATCGATAGTCGGAGTCAACTCTACTTCCCCGAACCAAAATACCATGTTGTTGTTGTCCCAAAATTTCACCATCATTCCAATCAAGTCGGGATAAGACACAATTTCCATTAATGACGGGAGATGGGCTATGTGTCTTTGAACTTTCTTCTTGTTTTCCGCATTCATGAACTTCCACCAAACTTGGAGGTAAGGATGGGGTATGGTCACCATTCGGGTCCTCAACGCTCACACGTCGAATTCATCCTACAAGAAACCCCATAGATAATTGATTTCTTTAAATCGACATATACACCCTTCAATTAAACACATAAGCATGATTGTCTTTTTATTGGCAAATGGGCCAAATAGACACAAGGTGGGCTTCTAATGGGCCCAACATGCCTTGGGTGTTGGGTTAACCTAGTTCAAAATGCGCTAAAAATTGGGATTTGGTTTCTCTCTACGCAGTTGACTAAAAGTGGATTTTGAAAAATCGAGAACCCAAGTGGACAACTTAGGCTGGAATTCATGACAACCATTGGACGCATGACGTACCAATAAATCACCGATCCTTCCGGAAAAGGGTTGAGTTTAAAAAGTCCGGCTGCGATTATGCAGAAACCGTCCTTAATATACTATAAATATAATAGGAAGATGCCATGAAATGCAATGATAGTTATAGCACTTTAAACACATTAAGCACAGATAAGCAATTTAGCAATTAATCACAGTTAGTCCAATAAGTCAAATCTTATGGTTAGAACTTAATTAACTCCCCAGTAGAGTAACCATTTCTGTTTTACTCGAAAAGATATATAAAATAAAAATGACTAAGTTTTCAAAAAAAAATTGATCAAACTTATGATTTAAGAGAAATCGAATTTCCAAAAGATCATAATCGCCACTTAATTTTTTTAGTAAAAATCAAGAAAAATTTGCTTAAGGTTTTCAAAATATTTAAACAGATAAAATCAATTGAAAACAAAAGGGTTCAAGTTCAAATGTACATTTCGAGAAGGTGTTAGGCCCTCGGAATGTCCGCTAACTTGCGGTTGACTGGCGATTTGACTAAAATGACTTGACTAATTTTGAGAAAGACATTAGCTAAGTAAGCAAACTTATAATTTTATTTATTATTATTATTATTTATTATTATTATTATTATTATTATTATCATGTTAATTATCTTAATGAGAAATGAACTAAAGGGAAATTTTCTAAAGGGAAATAGTTCAAGTTGTAAGACCAATAATAATAAAATAAAGCTAAGTGTAAAAATATAAATATTTTGATTTGAATATATATGTAAAATGAAATGGCTATCTTTGGGAATTTTAATTAAATTAAACCATAAAACTAAATAAAATGTTAGTCAATCAACAAATAGATAAATAAATAAATTAAGAGGAATATATTGAATTTGGGCTTTTGCCAAATTCCGATCTGATGTATTTCTGGCCCAAAGCCTGTCCTAAATCTGAAATTTGTCATAAATGAGGCTTGACCCATTTTAAATTCATTGCCAGTCACTTTGCTGGGCCATTGGAACCATTTTTTTCACTCGAACCTGCTGGAATTGTATTTTGGGGGATTTGACTCCTTTTGCCAGCTGCGTTTTAGCCGGTTTTCGACTTTCCAAGACATGAAATTTTTTTCTTCGATATCAGTTTACCGCTTTCAACCTGTACACCATTTTTGCCGACTCGGCTGACTCAACATAAAAGGGTTTGAGCCTTTACAGCTCCCTCTCGAAATGCGGGGGAAGAAAAATAAGAGTTCACGGGGAACTCGGACAGATTTACATGCAGCAAAACAAATAAAATACATAAATAACGGTTCACATATCAATATCAGAAGTAGTAATGTAAATACCTTTGCTACTGTATTAGGGACTAGACATCATAAGAAGGATGAATTGATTTTTAATTAGTGCTTAATTGCAATAAGAACTAAACACTTTAAGCAATGGAGATATCACTCACAAAAATATGATTTTAACCAACATGTAGTATGCACTAACGACCAAACTAATCATGCAAATTTTGAAATGGGGTAGATTATATAGCATTAAAGGGGTCTGACAAGAAGGGTTACAAGTAATCCAATAAAGAAAAGACAAAAAAAGACATCATGCTTCTTAAACTTTCCTAAAGAAAGATCAATTGTAAGTTGCAACTTAAACAAATGTTCTTGACAAAGGAAACTGAAAAGCAAGATAAAACAATCATGAGGCAGAAAAATGTCATATATTTAGGAAGAATTATATGGCAACGACATCTAGCATAGAAGAGTACAGAGCTAAATAGCCAGTAACATCATGGGATTCGAAAATGAGGGAGGAAATCAAGCATCTGCATCGATCAAAGATAGGAAATACGACATATAGCTTCCGTATTGACTAGCTGAAATTTTTGCGCTCACGTGGACAACAATATCGGCAATAACAAACCAAGAGAGATCGATACTCAAAAATCGAGCCAAATGCAAACAAAAGCAAACTTATTCAAAAACATGTGGGTGAAATTAATGCGAAACGAGAGGCAATAAGGATGCAAATATAATTTTAAATAACTTAAGGATAAACAATAAAACTGGGTAACAACAAATAACCATAAATTTTTCAAAAATAAAAATAAAAATAAAGTGAGAGAACCAAGAGTTAACCTAGAACAGGACATATCGCACAGTAAGGTGGTCATGGAATTCAAGTAATGGGGAAAACAAACTACTACGCTAACCAACATTAGATATGGCAACGGACATCTTCCACATTGACTGGTTTAAGATTCAGATCTCATTTCTGCAAGGAAAACAACATCGACAATAGCGAAGTCGAATGAAAACCTTCGATACCTGGAGATAATATAAAAAACACAAAAGGAAATGCGACGACATTGCAACAGAAATTTGAGTCGACCTTGAAATCACTTCATCTAAGAACAAAATATACAACACGAAAGCTAACCATTTTCAATCACAAATAACAATAACGCAACAATATGATAGCAAGACATGTCTGAGATAGAAGAAAAGCGAAAGAAGATTATAGTGAAAAATGTTACCTTTTTCTGGGCAGCTAAACTGAGACAACAGTGAGCAGAAGATAGCGAGACTTCACCAACGACTCCGGAGAACTCTGAGGATTCTAGCAGAATTTCCAGCAACCAAAAAGAAACGATAAGAAGAAAAATAGAAATTTTTTGTTCACTAAAACAAACAACACTCTTTTGATTCCCTTTTTGCCCAACCAAAAAATAATCCCCCTCCCTTCTCCTATATTTTTTCTCTGCCTTTGCAAGAAAATTTTCAACTCCAAAATAAAAATCCCCCCTCTACGAAGAAGAAAGAGAGTATATATAGGGGAAAATTATGGTAAAATCTGGAGGGAGAAAATGGACAAAAATCCGAATTCAAATCCCATTTTTTGTTAATTCAAAACTCTCCAAAATCTTTCACCAATTCGGACAAACGCCCTTTCCTTTGATTTTTGCCCCATTCAAAAAGAGGAAAGGGCTTGAAACGCGTGCTGCTGCTAATGTACGGATTAAGAGGGATGTTGGAGAAGAAGACAAAATTTCACAGCACTACCCCTCTGTTGCTGCTTTTTCGTGTATTTTGACGGAATCGCTGTGTGTTTTGACACGTTGGAATTGGAAGGAAAAGGGGATGGGGGGTAGGCTGGTACTACAGTTGTCGTGTTGCATATGTATTCTGATGGGTTTTCTTTTGTTTTGGTGGGCTAGGATTTCAAGGGAAAATGGAATGGATTGTTGATGGTTTGAATTGGAGTTTGAACGAATTAGGCCTGGTAATTGTGTAATGGGCTGAAAAAGGTGAATGGGAATTGGAAAAATGGGCCAAGGTGTTGGTCAATTTTTGACTTAAGCACATAGCCACATTAATTGCAATTTCGACCAAATTGAGGTAATTAGTTAATTCGGCTAGAGCTTAAATGAAATGAATAAATACAACTAATTAATGAGCTTCTTAATTTTAACGAAATAAAAAAAATAACCTAATGAACTAATGACTCAAAATATAAACTACTAATTTAGACAAAATTAATTTAATAAAGTATTTAAGTGAAACTAAAATCTTTTTGAGACCATTTTCGAATGTTTATAAAAATGTACCAATTATATACGTAACACATATATTATTTAAAATTATAAATAGGTGATAAACTATTTAAAATGACTTGAAAATATTTTATTTTATTTTATATTTATTTTATATTTTTTTAATTCCCTAAAACTAATTATTTGAAATCGTTTGAAATTAAAGAATCCCGATGATTAATTTATATTATGGAGGTCCAAAATTGGATGTCAACAATGACCAAGGGCATTATTATTGAGGATTTGAGGTGATGTTTAGCGGTAGTGTTATGGTTGGGGTTCTTCCCTAGAAAGGGATTAGTGTGGAGACCGTTGATAAGCTTAGTAGGAAGTACCATGGGTCGGGGGTTACATAGTGATGAGGAAGGAGTAAGGGCGTGTCGTGGGTGTTGACCGGGGTGGTAGTAGCTATTCCCGGATTTATTTTAAGGGATAAAAAGATTAAGTATGATCAAGAAGCGGAGCAATTAAGGTGTTAAAGACAAGGTTTTCAGTATTTATTTAGGTGATTGGGAATGGTAAGGTATAAGGAGATGAAGGTGGAGGAGCAAACAATATTTTGCATGTTTCTTATCAGTCGATTTCTTATATTATGCGGTGGGCATCGGGTTGACCAATGATGCCTACAAGTCCGTGTAGTTGTACTGATACTACTCTTGCTATGCCTTTTTGGGCATAGTCTGGTTGCAGGATCAATGATGTTTCTTAGGTGAAGACGAATACCATCTCTAACAGCTTCTATCTTTCCTTCTGCATAGTGGAAGTTGTGTCTCTTCATTATATTGTTTTACCTTGTAATCTTAGTAGCTCTTGTACTTGTTTAGACTAGATTCATGGGAGTGTTAATTACTTTACAAGTCTTAACTGGAATTGTATTTAAAAACTCTTATTTATAAATTACATGAATTTCTTATTTCGTCAGTTTACCCAATTTTTCACTTTTTTTAAAAAACATTGGGATATGAGGGTTCTCCTACTTAGGTGCTAGAATAGGTGCCCGCACGGTCCAGTGGGTTGGGTCGTGACAATGATACTTTTCATTATTTAATGTAGCTAAGATTTTTTATTCTTTTAAAATTAGATTTTGTCTAATTCTTTTGCACGTGACAAAATTTATTTAATAAAGCATGACTCAATTCCTATTTAGTGTTAACTTTAACACTATCATTTCATTTATAAAAAAAATTTATGTAGAAAACACATATTATTATTTAGTTATATTTATTACCAAATATAACTAGTAAGATATTTTTTTTTCCAGAAAATGTAATTTCAATTAGATTTTAATGTCTCCGTATAAAAAAAATTCCAGATTTCAACGAAATTTTAACTTTAGTCCCTATCAATATGGAATGAGTATTATTAATAATTTATATAAAAGCAGACATAATGCATCATGAAACGATGCAGGCCTTGTTGATGACCCTGAACACCTGTATCTGCATCATGAAATGATGCAGGCCAAATGGCGTCAGTACATTAAATGTACGAGCATGTAAGGGGAAAAATGGAACATAATTATAAGCTTGAACTGATATAAAGGAAGACATACTCACCTCGTCTCAACTGAACTCAAGAATACTCAACTCAATATGAAAGCAATAATAATAAGATGCAATATATAAAGCTTTGTAAATAGTAGACAAGAATTCAAAATGTATAAAAATACAATAAGAAACTATTTACTCTTATTTGGGAGATTCTCTAACCGACAACCATCACCATGAGCTACGTGATGATACAATGTCTCGCCCACGTTGTGATACCCCGGAAACTAGTGGACTAAACTAGAACCTTATGTAAAGGTTTCAAGTTTGAAACAAGGGTTAGAATCGTAAAATTATTTCCCATAGCTTAGTAGACCATTTAGGGTTTAGTTGAGGGCTACAAGAGTTGAGGCTAAAAGGCAAAAGGGCAAGGCCCAAGCCAAAGGCCAAGGCTGCCCCAAGCTTAGAGCACACTGCCTCAAGTCCACGACCACCACCACGGCTCGTGGTCTGGTTCGTGAAGACAAGGAAGTAGCTCCCTAAGGGCTGCCTCAAAGTGGCACACCTCCATGAGCCACTTCACGACCAGTGGTCTTTACCACGGTTCGTAGGAAGGCTCATGAAGATGCCTTAGGATGAGGAAGGCCAAGACACTTTGGCCAAGCCACTGCCCAAGGACCACAGCTCGTGGTCTTGACCACGGCTCGTGAGGTCCTGTCGTGGTGCCTGGCACCATGGCTACCTAATGAGGGTCAAATTAGGAAATTCATTTTAATTGGTTTTAAGTGGACGTCATTTTATATGGACTTTATACACCTATATAAACTATTTTAAGTCATTAACCACCCCAACTAAGTCATTAATTCCAAAACCCCAAAAGATCCCAAAGTTCTTCATTTCAAAAATTCTCTCTAGAAAACCCAAGAAGAAGTATAAGAAGAAGAAAGGGTCAAGCAAGGTCAACTTCCCCCATTGTTGCAAGCTTAGTAAGGCTTTGTATCAAAGGTATGTTATCTTATTCATATATGGGTTCTTCCACCCATATAACCCCCTATATTTCCCCCAATTGTGAAGACAAAACCTGATTCTAGCTAGAGTTTCTTCCTACATTGTAGGTAGTGGTTGGGTATGATTTCAATTGAGTGGATAATACCTAATTATGATAGATTTAGCATTGAATTATGATATTATGATGAATTTATGTGAATTCCATGGTTAACCCTAGTCTAATAGATATAATTGAGATTATGTGGGTTTATGCCGTGAGAGGTGAAATTGAGGATTCATAGGTGATCTTCTAGAATTAATATCGTAATTGTTCAAGGTTAGGAACTTATAGACATTAATTGAACTAGACCTTATTATATATGATGGATCATAACTAGTAAAGTTTAAATTGAACCTATATGATCAATTATGACTAGAATCACCTACTAATGAAGAATGTGATTAGAATACCTTGAATTCTAGGTATGAATGAGCATTGTAAGAAGTAAAGCTTTGAGAGTAAGGCTTGTAATCATGAATGTTAGGGCTTTGAGAGTAAAGCTAATATGATGTGATCTTGTTGTGTATTGTTGAAAGCATATTCTCACTTACACACTTAGGCATAAATATACTAGGAGATACAAGGTTCTCTAACATAGAATGATTCTAGGTTGGTAGGCTTAATAACCTAAAATTAATCAAAGCATTGTTAGACTAGAATAGCTTGAAGTTGTGATACATGATCCCTTCATGTATAGTTTGACTTGGTAAGACAAGACCAAGATAAGTTAGCTTAGGATTGAGGATTCATACTCCCCTTAGGGTAGCTTGACTTAGCATTGTAAGATGCATGTCAATGGTAGCTTGAGTTAGTGGTAGTCATGGTAGCGTAGGATTAAGGATTCATACTCTCCTAAGGGTTGCTTAAACTAGCATTATTAGGATGCTTTCATGATAGCATGACTTGGTTTGACCAAGACAATTTCATGGCAGCTTAGGATTGAGGACATATACTCACCTAAGGGTAGCTTAGGATTGAGGATCCATGTTCTTAAGGGTAGCTTGACTTAGAATTATAAGATGTATTTCAAGGGTAGCTTAGGATTGAGGAATCATACTCTCCTAAGGGTAACCTACATTAGCATCTTAGTGTGCTTATAAGGGTAGCTTACATTAGCATCTTAGTGTGCTTGTAAGGGTAGCATGACTTAGTTGGTCTAAGACTATTTCATGATATCTAGGATGGAACACTTGTACCCTTCCTAGAATAGCTTGGACTTGCGTGATAGTATATCTTCCAAGGTAGTTAGTTTAGCATAATATAGTTATGTTAGCAAGATAATAGATTGATCTAGCATATTAGGGTGCTACTCCTTGGTAGCCTTGAATTGGAAATAGAATTCATTCATGTGTTGTGACTTGCCTTGTACTAAATAGAGAAGTACCTTAAATGACTAATGGCAAATAGAAAAAAGGGACTAGTCCCCAACTAGTGAGCAAGTATGATAGCCTAAGGTGGTACTTAGTATGAGTGGTAGTATGGGATGCCATTAATGCATTGCACAAGTATCACTTGAAGCTACTTATGAAGTGTTTTCATATATAGTGTAGACTTAGCTTGGGTTGTTGCTATAGTTGCCTTCCAAGATATGATTGACTAAAGGTGGTAATTCCCTTGTCTATATGAAGTAATCTTAGAATGAGACCAAATTAATGGTAGGTATGCATATGGTGACTTCAACATTATGCTTAGTGTGAATGGTATTATGGGATGTCCTTCATGCATTACACAAGTGTTCATTGAGGTTACTTAGGAGTATAGTGCTCTTAGTATATGGAAGCCTAGATCTTGACTATGCATATAGACTATGATTAAGATGGCCAAAAAGGGTTGCTTAGCTTGGATGGTATTATGAGATGCTAATCATGCATTGTACAAGTACGCCTTGAGGTTACTTGAGAGTAGTCCTATTATGGTACAAATGACTAGGAGTTGAATAATGCTTATATGATGCTTATGTTGGAGACTTTGCTTATTATTATGATATTGTCTCTTATGCTTATAATTGATGTTTCATGAAGTATTTGTATGATTTTGGATTATGTCTTATATTAACTAACTCTTATCTTATGCTCTTATGATTAATCTAGCTAATATATTTAGTGCATTTTGTACTAACGCAGACTTTGCCTACATTCTCATCAAATGTGGGGTTTGGAGACTTGAGTTTTATTCTTGTAGATAGGCTTCTAAGAAACAAAGGAGTTGAAGATTTTGGTGAGTCCTCCTAGCTTCGAGGATAAAACCCACCATTTCCTTTATGTATTTTATTTCATGTTAAGACTATTGTATGGGCTATGTCCAAGATTTTTATTCTAAGATGTATTAGATGGTTTGAGACAAAAGTGTAGTAAAGACTTCCGCTTGCATTTTATGAAAAGACTTCGATTGTATGGATAAATTTTTTTAAAAACAAATTCCGTACTTTTCTATTATCTTATGTTATGATATGCTAAGGGCTTTGTATGAGACCCCGTCGGGGCCAAGTACGCCATGTTACATCTATGGTGTACCCCTGGGTCGTGACAAACTTGGTAATTAGAGCACAAGGTTTAAAATGATTCTAGGATTGTCTCAAACCACGCCTAGTAGATTCTTGTTCATAAATGTGAAGCGAGCCACATTTATGAATAAGAGGCTATTGGATGTTTAGGAAAATTCACTTCTTCATTCTCTAAGTCGTGCCATAGAGTTTAACTCTATAAGGTCACTCTCCTACTCCTTATCGATGGTCTTTAGGATATGACTACTCGAAGGGCTTATGCTACAATGAGCGATGGAGAAAAAGTTGGTTGTGATGCCAATTATGGCTATGTGATTAGATGGACTTTGAAGTTGTCTTTAGTATGCATGGGTTGTATTATGGCTATGTGCATTTGATGATTGTACCCAAATTAGTCATGATGAGTTTTGGAGGTATGTTGACAGATTTGATGAATAAGATGTTTAAGTAATGCCTAGAAGGGTTGAGTGAATAGACTCCTCTAAGAACGGTAGAAATGTAATTCACCTTGGTTTAGAATCATTTTGGGTGATGGATGAAAAAGCTTAGTGATGACTTGTTCCGACCTTGGAGTTGAAAGAAATGAGTCTTAGTAGAGTCTGTATAGGCTTACTCCCATGGGGGAGATGATGTGCTTAGATAGCAAGGTCGTGAGTGTTCTTGATGTCCATGATGTTAGGTTTGCTTGAAATTCTCACCTTGAGAGGTGTAGTGAGTTTGAGAGGTTTAGTCCTGGTTTAGTAGGCTCATAGGAGATCTTAAGTGGTGTTGACAAGGTTTCTTGTGAGCAAGTGTTGCTTAATGAGAACCTATCTAATTTAGAAATACCGGTGGGATCTTAGATCGGCAAGTTAAGAAATAGAAGAACGAGGAAGATACTTCCATGCTAGTGTTAAGGAGTGGTCTTTGAGTGAGGGATTTAGGTGAGGGTGCTACTTGGGAGGCCAAGGTCCAATGAGAGTTCCCGATATCCTCATCATTTTTCCTTGTATTCCTCCTTTAGCATTTAAGATCTAGAGATGATAAGTTGCTCTTGATTTGCTTTTATATGAATCCATGTGTGATTTGTATGTTTCCATGATTTCCTTATGTGGTGTATGTTCATGAAATCTTATAATTTAAAAGAAAAATGAGTTTGCATGATTATTTCCTAATTTTGTAGTGTATTTGAGTAGAGTTGCATATAGACTTCATGAGAAAAATCAATGAGCATGCCTTAGTTGGAGTTGAAAGATTCCTCCTAAAATAAATGCTTTTTGAGAGTAAATTGCATTTAGGCTCCATGAGTGTGTGTTGAGCATGTTTTTAATTGGGAGATGGTAGTTCCACCTTGAAAATGAGTAAATATACAATTTCATGCATTTTGGGTTGGTAGATGTAGTTCCTACTCCCTTGTGTTGCATTGAGTATGTTTAGCTTGGAGTTGAAGTTTTCCTCTTTGGTTGTGTGCATTTAGATGTATTGCAAGCATGATGGGCTGTTAGTCTAGAGTCGTTTCCTTTAAGAAGTGTTTAGAATCGTCATTCGAGGACGAATGATCCCAAGGGGGAGATATTGTAATACCCCGGACACTAGTAGACTAAACTAGAGCTTTACGTAAAGGTTTCAAGTTTGAAATGAGGGTTAGTATCGTAAAATGATTCCTCATAGCTTAGTAGACCATCTAGGGTTTAGTTGAGGGCTACAAGAGTCTAGGCTAAAAAGAAGTGCCAAGGCAAAGGGGAAAGGCCCAAGCCAAAGGCCATGCTGCTCCTAGCTTGGAGCACACTGCCTCAAGTCCACAATCACCACCACGGCCAGTGGTGTGGACCACGGATCGTGGTGTGGTTCGTGAAGACAAGGTAGTAGCTCCCTAAGGGCTGTCTCAAAGTGGCACACCTCCACGAGCCACTTCACGACCAGTGGTCTTGACCACGGTTCGTGGGAAGGCTTGTGAAGATGCCTTAGGATGAGGGAGGCCAAGACACTTTGGCCAAGCCACTGCCAAAGGACCAGGGGCAAGACCACGGCTCGTGGTCTTGACCACGGATCGTGAGGTCCTATCGTGGTGCCTAGCACCATGGCTGCCTAATGAGGTCAAATTAGAAAATTCATTTTTAATTGGTTTTAAGAAGGGGTAATTTATATGGATTTTATACACCTATATAAACTATTTTAAGTCATTAACCACCCCAACTAAGTCACAAATTCCAAAACCCCAAAAGATCCCAAAGTTCTTCATCTAAAAAATTCTCTCTCTAGAAAATCGAAGAACAAGAAGAAGAAGAAAGGGTCAAGCAAGGTCAACTTCCCCCATTGTTGCAAGCTTAGTAAGACTTTGTATCCAAGGTATGTTAGCTTATTCATCTATGGGATCTTCCACCCATAGAGCCCCCTAGATTTCCCCCAATTGTGAAGACAAAACCCAATTCTAGCTAGGGTTTCTTCCTACATTATGGGTAGTATTTGTGTATGATTCTAATTGAGTAGATAATACCTAATTATGATTGATTTAGCATTGAATTATGATATTATGATGAATTTATGTGAATTCCATGGTTAACCCTAGTCTAATAGATAAAATTAAGATTATGTGGGTTTATGCCATGAGAGGTGAAATTGAGGATTCATAGGTGATCTTCTAGAATTAATTTCATGTGTAGTAATTGTTCAAGGTTAGGAACATATAGACATAAATTGAACTAGACCTTATTATATATGATGGATCATAACTAGTAAAGTTGAAATTGAACATTTATCATCAATTATAACTAGAATCACCTACTAATGAAGAATGTGATTAGAATACCTTGAAATCTAGGTTGAATGAGCAGTGAAAGAAGTAAAGCTTTGAGAGTAGGGCTTGTAATCATGACTGTTAGGGCTTTGAGAGAAAAGCTAATATGATGTGATCTTGTTATGTATTGTTGAAAGCATATTCTCACTTACATACTTAGGCATAAATATGCTAGTAGATACAAAGTTCTCTCACATAGAATGATTCTAGGTTGTAGGCTTATGTAACACCTCGGAACCTACTAGCCTAAGCAAGGGTCCAAGGGAGAGGTTGCGAACCTAGGAGTTAGCCTTGGCACCCTCTAAGAAGGTCCCACGAGTCGTGGTGGTGCCCGTAGACCTTAGGAAGTAGCTAACAAAGCTGCCTCACCTCCCACGACCACCATGACGCCTTGTGGTGGGGACAACGGGCCGTGGTGAGGGGCGTGGAGGCTAGGCAGTGAGTCCCTAGAATCTGCCCAAAAGGAGACCCTCCCCACGAGCCACTAGACGGCTCGTGAAGGCCACCACGGGCCGTGGGGAGGGTCGTGGTGATGAGTTAGATTTTTAGGGGTTAAGGGGCGGCAAGATAGGCTACTGTTCAAGGGCCAAGGGCATCTCAACGGTCTGTGAAGCCCCACACGGACCGTGAAGTCATCCATGAAGGTTTTCATTAGACTTAGAGTGTAGGGTCAGCTTAAAATGCTCATATCTCATAGCTCAATACGAACTAGGTAGGTCATTACCTATCCAATTAAAGTTCACTGAGTCCTCTTTCCAACGCCTCCGAGTTTTCCCAATTTCGATCTCGGGGTAAAAAGTTATGACCAAAATAGTGAGGCACTGTCAGGCTGAAATTTCTTCACGACCCATTTGACGGGCCGTGGTGATGATGACGATCCGTGAAGTCGTCCATCATGCCATTTTGGCAGTTTCCAGCAAAGGAACTTCTTGGGTCTTTTCCCAATCAATTTAACTCAAAGATATGTCGTTTTGCCCAAGCCTAGGACCCCTATATAAGTCATTTTAACCCCAAAACTCACCCAATTAAGTCATTTTAACCCCAAAATCCACCCAATTAAGTCATTTATTCCAAGACCCAAATCAAAACCCCAAAACACCTTCCTCTCAAATATTTCTCTCTCTAGAAACCTCCATTAAAGAAGAAGCTAGGGCTTGAAGCTAAGGTCAAGAACAAAGGCTCCATTGTTGAAGGCTTGTGCTAGGGCTTTGATTAAGGTATGTTTAGATTTTCATCTATGGGTTCTTCCACCCATAGAGTCCCCTAGAATTCCTCAAGATTTGTGAAGAAGAACCCCAATCTAAGCTAGGGTTTCTTCCAATGTGTGGGTATAGTTGGGTATGACTCCAATTGGTTGGATAATACTTATTTATGATTAATTTAGTGTTAATTCATGATATTATGATGAATTTATGTGATTTCAATGATTACCCTAGTATAATTGATGAATATGAGTTATGTGGGTTATTGCCATGGATGGTCAAATTGAAGGTCAAGGTGATCTTCTAGAATTAATGCTTTGACTAATAATTGTCTAGGGCTAGAATCTATATGCATGAATTGATTTAGAATAATGAGAATATGATGGTTCTTGAGTAGTAATGCTTGAGATTGACCTTACATGATGAATTATGACTAGAGTCTCTTGATAAGGAAGAATATGACTAGAGTTGCTTAAAGATGAATCATATGACTTGAATGTCTTGTAACCTAGATATGAATGATGGTAGAATGAAGTAAAGCTTTGAGAGCAAGGCTTGTAGTCATGAATGTTGAATCACTAGGGCTTTAAGAGTAGAGTCAATGTGATGAATAGAAGTCTAATAGGTGGATTTGTGGTGAAAGGCCTGTACTCACCTAATCTACTTTATGAATGCTTGAAAGTATGAAGTGATAGAATCACTTGAACATGGATTGGTTGTCAAGGATATCCTTCCATGAAAGATGAGTGTTAAGCAAGGCTTAACAAGTAAACCTTGGGGTGTATGCTTGGCTCCAAGTGGATATTGAATATGAGATGGAGTGTCACACAAGATAGGGTCCAGGCTACAAGTAGAAAGGAGAACCACACCTAGTTGATGTGAGGACTATCCAACTTAAAGGGGAAACTCTTACGTAGTAGAGTATAGGTTTTCCCAAAGTTAGGTCTCATTAGATGGAAGTCTTCACATAGTTGAGTTAAGGTTTCTAGTAGCAATCTCCATATCCAATGAACTAAGACATGATTGAAGAAGCATCTCATAGTGTTCTAAAGCATAATTAAACTAAGACTTACTTAATGAAGTACCTCATAGTGTTCAAGAGTATGAATGGACTTAGACATGCTTAAAGTAGTATCTCATAGGGTCCATATTAATGATGAACCTAGACATGCTAAAAGTAGTATCTAATAGGGTTCAATCTAATAATGAACTAAGATGTGCTTAAGAGAGTACCTCCTAGTGTTCTAAGGTCAAAGAGAGGAACTAGGTTCCAAAGTCAAGAAGTATTAGTATGAGGACCTAAAAGTAGTACTTAGCATGTGTAGTATTATGGGATGTTATTCGTGCATTGCACAAGTATGACTTAGGGTCATTCAAGAAAGAGATGTTATGAGTGATGTATTTAAGATAGGATTGTGCTATAGTGGCCCTCCATGATATGTTTGACTAAGGTAATAGTTCCCTTGTCTATATGTAGTAAGCCAATAGTAAGACCAAAGTAGGGTGAATATGACTAAGATGACTTCAAGGTTATGCTTAGTGTGAAGGGTAGTATGGGATGTCTTTCATGCATTGCATAAGTGTGCCTTGAAGTCACTTAGAAGTATGGTGCCCTTATAGTAGAAAAGCTTAAGACTTAGACCATGTATATAGACTGTGATTAAGATGACCAAAAAGGGATACTTGGCTTGGGTGGTATTATGAGATGCTATTCTTACTTTGCACTTGTATGCTTTTGAGGTTACTTGAGAATGATGCTATTATGGTATAGATGACTAAAAGTCAATTTTATTTATAAGATTATGATGTATCTCTTATGCTCATTTATTATGTCTTATGTGCCTTATGATTATATGATGCTTATGTTGGAGATTATGCCATGATTATGTTATTATCTCTTATGCATATGTCTTATGTTGACTAACCATTTTGAGATGCTCTTATGATGTTGTGCTAGCTATCATACTTGGTACATTTTGTACTAACGCATATTGCCTACATTCTAATCAAATGTAGGGTATTGGAAATTGAGTTCCTTTGAAGGCTAGGTTACTAAGGAGCAAGAAGAGTTGAAGATTTTGGTGAGTCATCATAGCTTCGAGGACAAACCCGTTATTACTTTATGTCATTTCTTTATGTTTTAGACATTGTATGGGCTGCGTCCCAAGTCTTTTATTCAAGAGTTTGATAGATGGTTTGAGACAAGGATTTAGTAAAGACTTCCGCTTGCTTATGAAAATGTTTTCGATTGTATGGTTTTAAAGAAGTTTTAAATTTTTTGTACTTTTCTAGTATCTTATGTTATGATTTTGCTAAGGGCTTGTATGAGACCCCTTCGGGGTCAAGTATGTCATGTTACGTCTAGGGGTACCCCTGGGCCGTGACAGCTTAATAACCTAAAATGAATAAAAGCATTGTTAGACTAGAACAACTTGAAGTTGTGATATATGATCCCTGCGTGTATAGCTTGACTTGGTAAGACAAGACTAAAATAGGGTAGCTTAGGATTGAGGACTCATACTCCCCTAAGGGTATCTTGACTTAGCATTGTAAGATGCATTTCAAGGGTAGCTTAAGTTAGTGGTAGTCATGGTAGCCTAGGATTGAGGATTCATACTTTCCTAAGAGTAGCGTGAACTAGCATTATTAGGATGCCTTCATGATAGCATGACTTGGTTTGGCCAAGACCATTTCATGGTAGCTTAGGATTTAGGACATATACTCTCCTAAGGGTAGCTTAGGATTGAGGATCCATACTCTCCTAAGGGTAACTTGACTTAGCATTATAAGATGTATTTCAAGGGTAGATTAGGATTGAGGAATCATACTCTCCTAAAGGTAGCTTACATTAGCATCTTAGTGTGCTTGTAAGGGTAGCATGACTTAGTTGGTCTAAGACTATTTCATGATAGCTAGGATGGAACACTTGTTCCCTTCCTAGAATAGCTTCGACTTGTATGATAGTATGTCTTCCAAGGTAGTTAGTTTAGCATAATATAGTTATGTTAGCAAGATGATAGTTTGGTCTAGCCTATTAGGGTGCTATTCCTTGGTAACATTGAATTGGAAAATAGAATTCATTCATATGTTGTGACTTGCCTTGTACTAAATAGAGAAGTACCTTAAATGACAAATGGCAAATAGAAAAGAGGGACTAGTCCCCAACTAGTGAGCATGTTTGATAGCCTAAGGTGGTACTTAGTATGAGTGGTAGTATGGGATGCCATTCATGCATTGCGCAAGTTTGACTTTAAGCTACTTATGAAGTGTTCTCTTATATAGTGTAGACTTAGCTTGGGTTGTTGCTATAGTTGCCTTCTAAGATATGATTAACTAAAGGTGGTAATTCCCTTGTCTATAGGAAATAAACTTAGAATGAGACCAAATGAATAGTAGGTATGCATATGGTGACTTCAACGTTATGCTTAGTGTGAATGGTATTATGGGATGCCCTTCATGCATTGCACAAGTGTGCTTTGAGGTTACTTAGGAGTATAGTGCTCTTAGTATATGAAAGCCTAGATCTTGACTATGCATATAGACTATGATTAAGATGACCAAAAAGGGGTGCTTAGCTAGGATGGTACTATGGGATGCTATTCATGCATTGCACAAGTATGCCTTGAGGTTACTTGAGAGTAGTCCTATTATGGTACCAATGACTAGGAGTTGAATAATGCTTATGTTAGAGACTTTGCTTATTATTATGATATTGTCTCTTATGCTTATAATTGATGTTTCATGAAGTATTTCATATGATTTTGGATTATGTCTTATATTGGCTAACCATTATCTTATGCTCTTATGATTATGCTAGCTAACATATTTAGAACAATTTATACTAATGCATACTCTGCCTACATTCTCATCAAATGTAAGGTTTGGAGACTTGAGTTCTATTCTTGGAGATAGGTTTCTAAGGAGCAAATGAGTAGAAGATTTTGGTGAGTCCTTATAGCTTCGAGGACAAAACCCACCATTTCCTTTATGTCTTTTATTTCATGTCGAGACTATTGTATGGGCTATGTCCCAAGAGTTTATTGTAAAGATGTATTAAATGGTTTGAGACAAAAGTGTAGTAAAGACTTCCTCTTGCATTTTATGAAAAGTCTTCGATTGTATGGATAAAAGCTTTTTTAAAATTTCTGTACTTTTGTATTATCTTTTGTTATGATAAGCTAAGTGTGTGTATGAGACCTCGTCGGGGTCAAGTACGTCATGTTACATCTAGGGTGTACCCATGGGTCGTGAAAAACTTGGTAATCAGAGCACTAGGTTTAGAATGGTTCTAGGATTATCTCAAACCACGTCTAGTAGAGTCTTGTTCATAAATGTGAAGTGAGCCACATTTATGAATATAAGGCTATTTGATGTTTAGGAAACTTCACTTCTTCATTCTCTAAGTCGTGCCATAGAGTTTAACTCTATAAGGTCTCTCTCCTACTCCTTATCGATGGTCTTTAGGATATGACTACTTGAAGGGCTTATGCTACAAGGAGCGGGGGAGAAAAGGTTGGTTGTGATACCAATTATGGCTATGTGATTAGATAGACTTTGAAATTGTCTTTAGTATGAATGGGTTGTATTATGGTATGTGCATTTAATGATAGAGCGTGCATTAGTCATGATGAGTTTTGGAGGTATGTTGATAAAGTTGATGAATAGGATGTTTAAGTAATGCCTAGAAGGGTTGAGTGAATAGATTCCTCTAAGAAGGGTAGAAGTAAGGCTGACAATTGGACAGGACCGGTTTTACCGGAACCGGTCCTTGTTACCGGATTTAGTTACCGAAACCGGGTCTTACCAGAACAAGTTTTACCGGAAATTTCCAAATGTTTCGTCCGGTCCCTCAGTTACCGGATAGGAACCGGTTTGGACCGGACCGGAACCGGTTCTTACTGGATCATTGTGTACCGGTAATTTTTTATTTTTTTATTAACTTTAATTATTCTATAATATTATATTATTAATTAATAAAATTATACTATTAAAAAACTTCAATTCAAAACTTTAAACTTTAAAGTTACTTTAAAGTTTCAATTGAATTTAAGTTTAAACTTTAAACTTTAAAGTTTAAAATTAACTTTAAAGTTTAAATTTTAAAGTTTATATTGAATTTAAAGTTTAAAATTGACTTTAAAGTTTAAAGTTTATATTGAATTTAAAGTTTAAACCTTAAAATTCAATTTTATATTAAAGTTTAAACTAATAATAAATAGTTGAAAATTAAATTTCTAAAATGACTTGGATTAAATATAAGAGACTATTTTTAAAAAAAATCAAGGCGAATAGCTGTATATTTATTCAAATAAATAAATTGTACAATACAAATATTAGAAAGAGACAAAGAGTACATAATCTAGGTATTGAATATTAATTATTGTACTAACAATTAAAACTCTTTTTAAAATCTTTTCGTAACTTTTGTATCATTTCAAAAGAAACATTTTTTGGAACTTGTATTTGTCGTTCTTCTTCCATTGCTTCCATGCCATCATCACTATTATCACCAAATATTTCATCTATTTCGTCTTCTATTTGGCTATTTAATTGTGGTAATCCGGTATTTCTTCTTTCGGCATTGACCCAATCTCGAAACAACACCGATATTTCCAAACTATCCTTTGCTAATGAATATCGATGATCTCCAATCATAAATCTTGCCGCACTAAAGGGTTGCTCCGAAGCAACCGATGATGCTTGAATCGCTAGCACATCTCGAACAATCCTAGCAAGGGTCGGAAATTGATTTTCACGATTCTTCCACCATACTAATATTGGAGCTTGAA
>JAJOOE010000895.1:0-55320 GCA_036250405.1 Solanum raphanifolium | reverse complement strand
AAGTAATAACATGATAATCTGATTTGGAACATATAAATCATTAATTCATGATAATCTGCTGAAGTTCTAGAAACCCTAGGTCTAGTTAATAATAGGGAATCAAGAATCAGATTGAAATCTAGGGACCTAATGGGCAAAAGGAACACCGTATTGAAATCCCACATACTTGGTTACGAATTCCATGGAGAAATCCTTCGATTTCAGGGCTGGAACTAGAGGAAACTTGCAGCGTTCTTGAACTAGGTTTGCTCGACCTATTGTCCTCTTTCGCCTATAATTTTCATAGTTTTGATTAATGATTTGACTTAGGTAAGTTCTAGTTATGTTTCTAGGCTAAAACTCATCAAAACCACGTCGTTTTAGGGTCCAACAAAATAGGAAAAGACCAAAAGACCCCTGACTTAAATTGCTGATGGGACTGACCATAATCACCTTTACGGACCGTGAAAGGGACCACAGACTGTGAAGTGGGTCGTGGTCTTCACTTGGTGACTACTGAGCTGAGGGTCTATCTCACTAGCCATACCACAGCCCGTGTGAGGGACCACAGACCGTGAAGGTCCTCGTGGTCCTCACTTGGGTTGAGGCTTGGTGGCTCAAGATTTAGGGGGCAATTGGTTAGGTTTCACGGACGCCACCATGGTCCGTTGTCAGTACTATGTCTCATGAAGGGTCCCGTGGTCTGACATTTGGGCCTAGTGGAGTTTAACTCCAGACCATGGGCAGGTCAATGGACCGTGGACCCTGTCACGGTCCGTGAACCCTACCGTGGTTCACTAGTTTCAGGTAAGTTCTGGATTTTTTTTCTAGGTCTAGTTGTTGAAGTATTACAATATCTCCCCCTTGGGATCATTCGTCCTCGAATGAAAACTAAACTAGCTGAAATGGAGGGAATGAGCTGCAACCCTACCACTAAACATTGAAGACTGATTTCCAACTGAACTAAGTTCCAAAAAATTGCAAATAAGCTGAAAATGCAAGTACAGACTGAAGGAACATGATACTAAGACTGATTTTACGCAAGAATGACTGAAAAAATAAAGAAGAACTATTACCTCAAGCTGGAGTGGTGAGGATACTTGGAGTTCATGGCTGCTTCTGCTTCCCAAGTAGTTCCCTCTACGAACTGACTCCTCCACAAAACCTTGACTGAAGCGACTTCTTTGTTTCTCAACCTTCTAACCTGAAGATCAAGAATCTCAACTGGTGCATCCTCATAAGAAAGACTATCTTTTAGAGCCACACTCACTAATGGCACTATGGATGGTGGATCTCCCTCACACTTCTTAAATAGTGAAATGTGAAAGACTGGACACACTGCTGCTAATTCTGCCGGCAACTATAACTCATAAGCTACTTTACCAATCCTTTTTAGAATCTTGTAAGGGCCTACATATCTAGGACTAAGATTCCCTTTCTTGCTAAATCTCATCATTCCTTTCGTAGGTTGCACTTTCAAGGAAACCCAACGACTCCGGGCTGTCTTAAGTCTGTCTCTAATGAGTTGCACTTTCCCCATATCATCAAGAACAAAATTTGTCCCTATCAAGACTGCCTCACCTACTTCAAACCAACCAATAGGAGATCTACATCTATAGACATACAAAGCCTCGTAAGGGGCCATCTGAATGCTGGAATGGTAGCTATTAGTGTAGGTGAACTCTATAAGAGGAAGGTGATCAACCCAACTACCCTTGAAGTGGATCACACAAGCTCTTAACATATCCCCTAAGGTCTGAATGGTACACTCTGCCTGACCATCTATCTTTGGATGAAATGTGTCACGACCCGAGCCTATGCCCTAGAAGTGACACGGCATACTTGACCCCGAAGGGGTCTCATACAAGCCTCTTAGCATTCATAACATTCGATACATCGAAATAGTGCGGAATTTAAAAAAATTCTTTAAATCCAAACCATCAAAACTTCATTTAAAAATACTTGAAACACAACGGAATTCTATAGTCTCATATGGCAATCTAAACAATGTCTTGAAAACTAAAGTAGGGTCACTTCCCTTTAAAATCAAAAAGACTAGAAGTGTCTATTACATGAAAGAAAAGAAACATATAAACACTTGTGCTAGATCTATGAGAAAATACCACTTAGCTTTGGAGGAATCTCAATCAAAGCCCTTGAACCAGAGAGAAAAAACTCACTTGCCGGAACCTACACTTGTAGTAAAATAAGAGAAATATGGGTTAGCACACAAAAATGTACTAAGTAGGATGGCCATGTAAAAACATGCTTTTAAACGGACATTTTGGTTGGAAACCATGCATCATGCCACTTTTTATAAAAATCACGAACATTTGTATAAGTGACATACAATACAAGTATAATCATCATACAAGTCATAATCATCACATTTAAACATTCACCTTAAGTAAACCGAAGATACACTTATGCAATGTAAGGATAGCATCCCATACTACTATCCCTACTAAGTGCCACTTTGAGGCCACGTTAGATGAACTTACAAATTCATACTTAACTTCAAGCAACACTCATGCATAAGGAACACATACATTTCATAAGTCATGACAAGGGAAAATAACTTATAATACAAACCAAGTGTAGCATGCATCATTACATTAGACATTTAAGTCAACATTCTTCATTAGCTTCATTAAGATCACTTTCATTCATTAGTCATTAAGCCCTTAGAGAACTCACTATAGCCCTATCAAAGCAGACTCGTGCAATACATGGATAACATTCCATACCACCCACACTTCATAGAACTTCTCAAGAAACCATAATGCACATCTCACATGATGGGAATAGGCATTAACCGACATAGACCATGAGAGCAAACTATGGAATTCGGTATCGTATGTCCCCACACCGTAAAGAGGTGGTCTGCTTGCCTAATGTAAGACCAGTAACATTTTAGCGTAGGTCGAAACAACTAGCTAATATCCTATGTGGGCACAAAGTTATGGGATAGGAAGATTTCATTGGAACCCTAGTCTAACATTGGGGGAGTTTCCATCTTACCATATCTACTTGGAGGTTAGCCTCCATTCCCATAGAGTATTTCATTTTCATTAACATCATTGTACTTGAGAGGGCTACCAACATTAGGTCTACCGACCCAAGTACATTACACAAGAAAGGGTCACCACCATTAGGTCTACCGATTCAAGGTACATTAAATATAGCTCATTGACTTTCCAAGAAGGGTGCCATCAACATTGGGCCTACCGATACAAGGCTCATCATTACACACATGAAAGGGATACCAACACTAGGTCTACTGATTCAAGGTTTATCGTCAACATTCATGGAAGGGTACCATAAGCCTATCGATCCCAAAGTTCAGTAACATCATTTATGGAAGGGTGCCATAAGCCTACTCATCCAAGGTGCGTAAAGACACATTTATTAATCATTTATGAATGGAATGCCATAAGCATATTGATTCATATTCATCAAGTCAAGACACATTCATTAATCATTTATGAAAGGAATGCCATTAGCCTATCATTTCAAGATATAATTTCCCATTATAGAAACCATTCACATTCTACCATCACATGCATGAGTGTAAAATTAAGAAATAGCCTTTCAATAATAACACAATTACATTTAAGACAAGATCGTATTACCTTCATTAGATTCACATTCATATACAAGACATCATGATAATACTTAATTCCACATACTATGCCCTTCAAAGCCATGAATCTAAAATCACGAACACACCAACAATTTACTACTATTAAGGCATGTATAATGATACAATTAAATCACCTAAGGAAATTTAGCCAAATTCCATTCACATGCTTTCATACTCAACTAACCCACTTCATGAAGGCACAATTTAGGAATTGAGAGAATCATGGGTTCATAGAGTATTTTCAACATAAATCATCAATTAAACAATAATACAATTATAATATGTCATTAATAACCATTTGAAATTGTTTGAAGAAGGAACTCATGAGATTGAGTAAAACCCTAGGTTTTTCATAAACTTGAAACCTTAGAAAACTAACTTTGAATGGACTCTAGGGGTGGAAGCTACCTCTAGATGAAGGATCACCATACCTCGCTTGTGATTCCTCAAGAAATTTGAAGAAGAAACACCTTCAATCCACAACCCTAGATCCCTCTTCTTCTTCTTCTTCTTCTTCTTTGAGAACTTCTAGAGAGAGAATATTAAGAGAAGAAGAACTTTGGGTTTTGATTTGGGTGTTTTGAATAAAGGAGTAAAATAGGTGTTAAAAGACTTAAAGCTATATATATATATAACTATTTCTAACGACCCCACATCATTACAACTTAAACACAAATTTACGAAAAGGACCCTCACTTGACAACCTCGTCCAAGCACCACAGCCACTTGGACGGTTCGTGAAAGGGGACCACGAACCCTGCTGGCTCCCGTGGTCCTCTAGGCAGTAGCTCCTTTTCATTTGCCAAACCTTCATAAGGCAAAGGCATGACCACGGGACCTCCCACGATCCGTGGTCAAGACCACCAGTTGAGGTGGAGGTCGTGGTCTAGCCTTTGACTCGTGGATGCAAGGACTTGGAGCCTTGACACCAAGTCTCCTCCACGCCCAACATCACGCCTCGTCAAGGGCACCATGGCCCATGGTGGTTCTTATGGTCCCTTGACTAGAAGCACCTCAACTTTACACCATCCCTACCAAGCTAAGGCAACCACACGAGCCTTCCCATGTCCTGTGGTTGTGACCATGAGCCGTGAAGTGGCTCGTGAAGTGTCTCGTGAAGTGGCTCGTGAAGGGGAGCCTTGACTTGGCACCAAACTAGGGCACAATGCCTTGCAACCACAGGTGGCACCACGACTCATGGTGGCGACTACAGGTCGTGAAGGGCCTCTTGTTCATGCTAGGCAGTGGCTAGGCCAATTTTAGGCATCCTTGGTCCCCTAGCCATGGCCTTCACCCAAAACATTGGTCCTTGCCCTTAACCCTCGACTTTAACCCCCACGTTTAGGCTCTAGTTCAACCTATCATTTTGCGAGTCATTACATCCCCCTCTTAGGAACATTCTTCCTCAAAACACACTTTAAACACTTTAAGGGATAACGAATCTAGAGTAGCAGCCCATCATGCATGACACATCAATATAAATGATTATTCATAGGAGGAAACATCAACTCCACATCATCAAGCTTAATGCGAATACCAAAAAGTAGGAACTACTTCTACAAACTCATTATGCACCAAAACATCAACATTTCTCATTTTATTGGAGGAACTACCTTCTCCAACTCACATCATGCTCATCATAACACCATTACGCAAATTATGAAACTTTTCACAAAACACATTTAAGCATGTTTAACAATTCAACTAATCAAGCATTTAGGTAACTCATTATAGACACATAGCAACATGAGGAACACATAAATCAAAAAGCTCATTTTCTCATTAAACATACATATCATCAAAGCATGCATTACATAAGGAGATCATGGAAACACATCTTCACACATGACTCCAAAACATGAAACAAGCTACAGGGAACTCCTGGTCTCAAGCTTGAATGGGAATAGAACAAAAGTGATAAGGATATTTAAACTCTCAACACCTTACTATTCAACATACCATCTCCCTATTCTAAGGCTACCATGAAAATAACAAAGGAGCCTCAATACAACATTCACAACTATAAGAATTCATCACTTACCGGTGACTTCATCCGGAAGAGCTTATTTGTCATCTCTGGCCCGAAGTGCATAGAAATGACTATTCTTTGTAGCATAAGGATCCAGAGCATTAGGAGAAGCTTGCTTAGCCTCCCTTCCTTTTGCCGCAAGAGTAGGATAATTTCTCACTTGGTGATCATTCTTTCCACAACCATAGCACCCATTAGCACCGGCTAGGCATTTCTCAAAATGCTTCTTTCCACAAGTAGTGCAAGTAGGTTTAGAAAAATAAGACCCACCACCTTTCTCTTGGTTAACCTTAGGAGTGCTTGAAGAGTCTTGGTTTGGAGCTCTCTTTTTGAACCTAAGTTGACCTTGCTCATTGGGCCTATACCTCTTCAACTCCATATTCTTCCTTTTGAGTTTGGACTCCTCCATAGATTGAGCATACACCTTGAGTCTAGAATTGTTCATATCATCATGGAGCATTGATGAGTCCACGATTTGGACTCATTTAGGGCTATATTTTGATAGAATTAATGTCCTCAAATACATATTTTGTCTTAATATCTGATGAAAATCCTTCAGTTTTGGGTATTTGGAGTTTGAGGCAAAGCATTGACACTACTTGGCAAGAAGGAACAAGGTGAAAAGAACGAAGAAATGAAGGTTTAAAGATCACCGAGCCCAGCTGGCGAGTCATCGATTGCCCTGGAGATCGCCTTTTGTTCCAGTGTGCTGAACCCTGAAGGAAAAGGTCAAGTTGGCGATGAAATGGAGCAGTCGGTGCATCGCCAAGCAGTTCCGTGAAGCAGTACCATATCACCCAACGACTCAAAATGCGAAGAGGCTAAAGGATAAAATAGGAAGGCGATCCCGACTAACTTCGCCGAAGGGTCCTCTGTAACACAAATATTCAAACACTATAAATACATGTTTAAATGTCTAGCTTAGCATCCTATCACTATTAATATTCAAACTTTTTACAGTTTTTAGAGAGTTTAAGTTTATAGGGTTTTGGAGACTTTGTTCTAAGACCTTGAAGATTCAAAGGGTTTCAACTCCAAGAAATTGGACCTGGGTCTTGAAGATTCTTCACTCTTGACGTGTTTTAAGACTTAATTCTTCATACCCAGGTGATGGAAACTAATATTGGTATAAATTTTTATCTCTTTTACATGTCTAGCTAAAACCCCATTTCTTGGGGTGT
The DNA here is from genome assembly GCA_036250405.1 of Solanum raphanifolium. NCBI lineage: Eukaryota > Viridiplantae > Streptophyta > Magnoliopsida > Solanales > Solanaceae > Solanum > Solanum raphanifolium. The sequence goes on along the minus strand of JAJOOE010000895.1, from coordinate 48,488 downwards.
GATTTTGTGATTATGGGTTAGATTATCTGTTAGGTCTTGCTTGTTGACGATTTATTTGTTGTTTAGATGTGATTTCATTTAGTAGTTGTGTATGAACTTAATGGAATTGTAGTTTCAAATACGATTTCATCTTAGTATTTTTGGCTTGCTCGAGAGAGAGGTCGTAAAACTAAGACTACTAAATTGATAGCTGGTGGTATTGGGTCGACATGGGTTCAGCTCGAGAGAGTGAATCCTAGTCCTTCTCCCAGATATTCAGCTGGAGAGAGTGAATGGGCTAAGGCGGAGGTTGTGTTTAATGTGGCTACTCGGTGTTCGAGAGAAACTGAGTTGATTCAGGGTAAGTTGCTCGAGAGAGAATTTACCCCCACAAAGTCTAGCCTAGTCACAAATACTCAACTATTTACTATCAAAAGCATGTACCCGATAATTTACTCTATCCCGTATTCCTATCACATCCCAAGAATCCTGTCTCTCTATCTTGTTTTCGTATATTTTTGTTGTTTTTAGTTGTAAATGAATACAAAACCCCCCATTGATAATTGATGCTTGCGTCACCCCTTTAGATTTAGTATTTTTATATTCGATAATGTTTATACCTATGACTAATTAGAACTAAATTTTATTTTTCTATTAATTCTCAAAATCACTCCCTTGGGACTCGACCTCAGCCCTTGGTTGGGTTACTTTACTATTGTACGATCGTAGACACTTGAATTGGAAGTTGTGTCTTGATTACATAAACATCAAGCATCGCCGTACGATACTCTTCCTCAACTAGGTCGGATACTACCGTAACAAAGCGACTTATCTCATCCATAGGGTTTGACACCAAAGATGGGGCATACTTAGACAATTGGGTAAATTTCAAAGAGTACTCTTGAACATTCTTGTTACCTTGCCTAAGATTGACAAATTCCTCCATCTTAACTTCCCTCTTCTCACGGGGAAAGAACCTTCCAAGGAATGCTTCCTTAAACAATTCCCAATCTATAGGCCTCTCTCCTACCGACCTATTACCTTTCCATTGAGTGAACAAAATTTAGGCCACATCCTTCAATTGATAGGCGGCAAGTTCCGCTTTCTCATGAGAAGTCACCCACATAACATTGACTACCTTATACACCTCATCCAAAGACTCTTGGGGATCCTCTCCCATCTTAGATCCTAGAAACACCAGAGGATTTATCCTCACAAAGTCTCTCAACCTAGAAGACAGAGTACTCACATTGGGGTTCACATTAGCCTCAACACCCCTATTTTCTTGAGCCATCATGGCTTGAGCTTAAGTAGTTACGGCTTGAGCCATCATCAAAATATCCGACCTAACTTCCTCATTGGTCATGGCTGGGGGATCCACCAAAACTTGATTTCCTTGATTGCCTGTAGGAACTTGGTTACCTTGAAGACCTTGTGGAGGAACTCCCTCATTCACAATCTCCTCTTCCGTCCTTCTTGGATTCGCCCTTGTATTCATATCCTATAAACACAAGAGAAAGGTTAGGAAAAGGACACTTATAGGTCTAAATTCTAAGGCACGACTTCATGAATAATGAAGGAAGTGTAACTTTCCAACGTCCTATAGCCTCTCACTCATAGATGTGTCGCGACTCGCACTGATGAAGAAGACTCTACTAGATGTGGCTTGTGAAACATCAATCCTAAGAACCATTTCCAAAATCTTATGCTCTGACACCAAGTTTGTCACGACCCGAGCCTATGCCCCAGAAGTGACACGACGTACTTGATCCCGAAGGATCTCGTACAAGCCTCTTAGCATTCATCACATTAGATAGGTAGAAATAGTGCAGAATTTAAAAACATTCTTTAAATCCAAATAATCAAATGTTCATTTAAAAATATTTGAAACACAACGGAAGTCTATTGTCTCACATGACCATCTAAACAATGTCTTGAAAACTAAATTAGGGTCACGACCCTTTACAATCAAAAAGACTAGAAATGTCTATTACATTAAACAAAAGAAACATCTAGAGAGAAGCAACTCACTTGCCGAAACCTACACTTGTCATAAAATAAGAGAAATATGGGTTAGCACACAAAAATGTACTAAGTATGATGACCATGCAAAAATATAATTTTAAATAGACATTTTGGTTGGAAACCATGCATCATGCCACTTTTTAGAAATATCATGAACATTTGTATAACTGACATACAATACAAGTATAATCATCATACAAGTCATAATCATCACATTTAAATATTCACCTTAAGTAACCCTAAGCTACATTTGTGCAATGTAAGTATAGCATCCCATACTACTATACCTACTAAGTGCCACTTTGACGCCACCTTAGATGAACTTACCAATTCATACTTAACTTCAAGCAATACTCATACATAAGGAACACATACATTTCATAAGTCATGACAAGGGAAAATAACTCATAATACAACCCAAGTGGAGCATGCACAGTTACATTAGACATTTAAGTCAACATTCTTCATTAACTTCATTAAGAGCACTTTCATTCATTATTGATTAAGACCGTAGAGAACTCACTATAGCCCTATCAAAGCTGACTCGTGCAATGCATGGATAGCATTCCATACTACCACCCACACTTCATAGAACTTCTCAAGAAACCATAACGCACATCTCACATGACGGGAATAGGCATTAACAGACATAGACCATGAGAGCAAACCATGGAATCCGGTGTAGTATGTCCCCACACCGTAAAGAGGTGGTCTACTTCCCTAAGGTAAGACCGGTAACATTTTAGCGTAGGTCGAAACCACTAGCTAATATCCTATGTGGGCACATAGTTATGGGATAGGAAGATGTTCATTGGAACCCTAGCCTAACATTGGGAGAGTTTCTACCTTACCATATCCACTCGGTGCTTAGCCTCCATTCCCATAGAGTATTCCATTTTCATTAACATCATTGTACTTGAGAGGGCTACCGACATTAGGTTTACCGACCCAAGTACATTACTCAAGAAAGGGTCACCACCATTAGGTCTACCGATTCAAGGTACATTAAAGATAGCTCACTGACTTTCCAAGAAGGGTGCCATCAACATTGGGCGTACCGATACAAGGTTCATCATTTCACACATGAAAGGGCTACCAACACTAGGTCTACCGATTCAAGGTTTATCATCAACATTCATGGAAGGGTGCCATAAGCCTACCGATCCCATAATTCATTAATATCATTTATGGAAGGGTGCCATAAGCCTACCGATCCAAGGTACATCAAGTCAAGACACATTTATTAATCATTTATGAAAGGAATGTCATAAGCCTATCGATTCATATTCATCAAGTCAAGACACATTCGTTAATCATTTATGAAAGGAATGCCATATGTCTATCATTTCAAGATAAAACTTCCCATTATAGAAACCATTCACATTCTAGCATCCCATTCATGATTGTCAAATTGAAAAATAGTCTTTCAATAATAACACAATTACATTCAAGAAAAGATCGTATTGCCTTCATTAGATTCACATTAATATACAAGACATCATGATAATACTCAATTCCACATACTATGCCCTTCAAAGCCATGAATCTCAAACCACCAACACACCAACAATTTACTACAATTAAGGCATGGATAATGATACAATTCATTCACCCAAGGTAACTTAGCCAAAATCCATTCACATGCTTTCATAATCAACAAACCCACTTCATAAAGGCACAATTTAGGAATTAAGAGAATTCATGGGTTCATATTGTATTTTCATCATTAATCATCACTTCAACAATAATACAATCATAATATGTCATTAATAACCATTTGAAATCGTTTGAAGAAGGAACCCATGAGATTGAGTATAACCCTAGGTTTTTCATACACTTTAAACCTTTGAAAACTAACCATGAATGGACTCTAGGGGTGGAGGCTACCCCTAGATGAAGGATCAACATACCTTTCTTGTGATTCCTCAAGAAATTTTAAGAGGAAACACCTTGAATCCACAACCCTAGCTCCCTCTTCTTCTTCGTCTTCTTTTTCTTTGAGAACTTCTAGGGAGAGAAATATTGAGAGAAAAAGAACTTTGGGGTTTTGATTTGGGTGTTTTGAATAAAGGAGTAAAATAGGTGTTAAAATACTTATAACTATATATATATAACTATTTAAAATGACCCCACATCATTACAACTTAAACGCAAATTTACCAAAAGACCCTCACTTGACAGCCCCGTCCAGGCACCACGGTCACTTGGATGGTCCGTGAAGGGGGACCACGGCCTGTGGTGGCCCGTGGTCCTCTAGGCAGTAGCTCCTTTTCACTTTCCAAGCCTTCTTAAGGCCAAGGCATGACCACGGGACCGCCCACGATCCATGGTCAAGACAACGAGTCGTGGTGGAGGTCATGGTCTTGCCTTCGACTCATGAATGCAAGGCCTTGGAGCCTTGACACCAAGTTACCTCCATGCAAAACTTCACGCCTTGTCAAGGGCACCACGGCTTGTGGTCCCTTGACCAAAAGAACCTCAACTTTACACCATCCCTACCAAGCTAACGCAACCCCACGAGCCTTCCCATCACCTATGGTCGTGACCACGAGCCATGAAGTGGTTCGTAAAGGGGAGCCTTGACTTGACACCAAACTAGGGCACACTGCCTTGTAACCACGGGTGACAACATGACTCGTGGTGGCCACCACGAGTCCTGAAGACCCTCGTGGTCATTCTACGCATTGGCTAGGCCAATTTTAGGCAGCCTTGGCCCCCTAGCCATGGCCTTTACCCAAAACATTGGTCCTTGCCCTGAACCCTCGACTTTAACCCCCACATTTAGGCTCTAGTTCAACCTATCATTTTGCGAGTCATTACAAAGTGTTGTGGTAAGATTAACCTAAGAACCAAGACCTTTCTAAAATGAATTCTACAAATGAGAGGTAAACTGAGGACCTCTATCTGAGATGATAGACAAAGGTACCCCATGCAACCTAACTATCTCATTAATGTAAAGCTTGGTGTAGTTCTCTGCCGAATCTGTAGTCTTGACCACTAAAAAGCGAGAAGAGTTAGTGACTCTGCCAACTATCACACAAATGGAGTCATGTTGTTTGTGAGTACGAGGTAAACCTATGATGAAATACATGTTGATCACTTCCCACTTCCAAGTAGGAATGTCAATCTCTTGAGTCATACCACCTGGTTTTTGATGTTCTACCTTCACTTGCTGACAATTAGGGAACTTAGTCACAAAATCTGCTATATCCCTCTTCATGCCATTCCACCCAAAGACTTCCCGCAAATCACGGTACATCTTAGTGGCACCTGGATGAATAGAATACTTGGAGTTATTGGCTTCTGTAAGAATCTGTTGTCTCAACTCACCGACATTAGGAACACATAATAAACCCTGATAGTGAAGTAGACCATCTCCCCCTTGGGAGAATACCTCAACTCTCTATTGATGGACTACACCCTTAAGCTCAAGCAATATCGGATCACTGTCTTGTTTTTCCTTAACTTCCAATACCAAATAAGATTCTGCCCCATTCTGAACCGTTATGCCACCATTTTATATGCTCATAAAACGAACTCCTAAACGAGCAAACCTGTGAACATCATTCGCTAGTTCCTTTCTTTCTTCCTCAACATGTGCTACACTAACCATAGATAGTCTTCTAAGGGCATCTTCTACTACATTTGCCTTACCCGGATGGTAATGCACACTCATGTCATAATCCTTGAGGAACTCAAGCCATCTTCTCTGGTGAATATTCAACTCTTTCTGGGGGAACACATACTAAAGGCTCTTATGGTCTGTGAACACATCTAGATGAACACCATACAAGTAGTGTCTCCAAATCTTGAGTGCAAACACCACCGCTGCAAGCTCGAGGTCATGAGTCAGATAATTCTTCTCATGCACCTTAAGCTGTCTAGAAGCATAGGCTATAACCTTTCCTCGCTGGATCAACACACAACCTAGGCCGACTCTGGATGCATCACAATAAATCACATAACTGTCTGAACCCCTAGTAGAGTCAAAATAAGAGTTGTAGTCAACCTAGTTTTCAGTTCTGTGAAGCTTTTCTCACAATTATCTGACCACTGAAACTTGACCATCTTCTGTGTCAACCTAGTCGATGGTGAGGCTATGGATGAGAATCCTTCCACAAACCTTTTGTAATAACCTGCTAGACAGAAGAAACTTCTGATATCTGTAGGAGAGGTAGGTCTGGGCCATTGTTTCACTACTTCCATTTACTGGGAATCCACTCGGATCCCTTCGGTTAATACTTATACCCAAGGAAAGCAACTGATTGTAACCAAAACTAGGACTTGTTAAATTTGGCGAATCACTGGCGATCTTTGAGAGTTTACAGAACAACTCTCAAATGACTCGCATGTTCTTCCTTATTCCTAGAGTAAATGAGGATATCATCATTAAAGTCGGTAATGAACAAGTCCAAATAATGCTTGAACACTCTGTTCATCTAATCCATGAATGATGCAGGAGCATTGGTTAGTCCAAATGACATAACTACAAATTCATAATGACTATACCGAGTTCTGAAAGCTGTCATCGGAATGTCACTATCTCTGACTTTGAGGTGATGATAACCCGATCTGACGTCTATCTTTGAGAAATGAGTGGCACCTTGAAGTTGGTCAAACAAGTCATCAATCCTGGGGATGGGATACTTATTCTTGATTGTGACCTTGTTCAACTGCCTATAGTCAATGCACATTCTGAGAGAACCATATTTCTTTTTCACGAACAATACTAGTGTAACCTATGGCAAAATACTAGGTCTGATGAAGCCCTTATCTAGAAGTTCTTTCAACTGCTCTTTCAATTCCTTAAGCTCAGTTGGAGCAATTTTATAAGGAGGAATAGAAATAGGTTGGGTATCTGGAAGGAGATCAATTCCAAAGTCGATTTCCCTATCAGGAGAAACTCCGGGAAGATCTTCTGGAAATAATTCTGAAAACTCATTAACCATTGGAACTGACTCAAAAATTGGGGTTTCAGAGCTTGAATCCTTAAATCGAACTAGATGATAGATATAACCCTTAGAAATCATTTTTCTGGGCTTAAGGTAAGAAATGAATCAACCCATAGGCGCTAAGCTACTACCCTTCCATTCTAAGATTGGTTCGTCTGGAAACTAAAAACGAAAAATCCTAGTTCGACAATCGACTGAGGCATAACAGGAATGTAACCAATCCATGCCTAGAATGACATCGAAGTCTACCACTTCTAACTCAACAAGATTGCTGAGGTGACTTTCTGAGAGACTGTGACAGGGCAATTTTTGTATACCCATCTAGCTATAACTCGTTACCGACTGGAGTAGAGACTACGAAAGGTTCTGGGAGAGTTTCTGGGCTAACATCAAACCTAACTTCTATATAAGGAGTTATAAAGGAAAGAGTAGCCCCTGGATCTAACAAAGCATAAACATCGAGATCAAAGACTCGTAACGTAGCACTGACTACATCAAAAGAATCTTCCTGATGCTGGCGAGCCTAGAGAGCATAGAGCCTATTCTGGCATTGTCCACCACTTGTACCAGATGAGTTACCCTACTGTGTAGGGCGAGTTGCTGGTGCCGCTGAAGTTGTGGACTGAGCACTGCCATTTCCCCTTTGACCCTATTTAGAAGGACAATCTCTAAACCTGTGACCAGATTGACCACATCAAAAGCATCATTCCTTTCCTGCAAGGCACTCGCTCAGATAGTTCTTACCAAACTTAGGGCAAGTTTGGGTAGGTTTTGGTACCTGAAACACTTCCCTGAGACTTAGAGGTTGATGCCCTACCCTTCTGATCTTGTCGAACTTAGAGGATGGAGCACTAGCTGATGAAGGTGTTGGAGCTGAAAATTTCTGCTGACCCTGCCAGTGATTTACACCACCTAATTTCTGCTGAGAATAGTCATAGTTCCTAGTCCTAGCCTTCTTGTTCTCCTTAGCATGTACCCATTGATATTAGTATCATACTCATATAGATCATGATATTGTGTTGAGAGACATTCTACCAGAAAAGACACTTGTTAGTTGTTGATCTAGACCAAAAGGCCAATAATAAAGCCTCCAGACCTGTAAAACGAAGTTGTCTATAGTATGGGAAACCCTCTAACAACTGCTTGCACTATTATAAGTAGCAAGGACTGTGTACTTTCTGAAATTTTATATCCTCAGGGAAAGTAAACGTTACACCCTCCATAACCATATATCATCACCTGTCATAATTATACCATAGCTTATATCATAATGATCAAGAAACTCAGGAAGGTCGATTAGTATGTGAAATTTGTAGAATAAGTTGGAATTTTCAACCAGCTTACTTATGGTTACCAATTAGTAGTGATCTGCATCCGGGTAATTAATCTGCATAGGGTGAAATTACCACAATATATCTTCCTGCTATTGCATATTATATTCTTCTTGCTCTCATGTCATTTATTATGTTGAAATGTGGTTTCAATAGGGACTCCTATTTCAAACCCTATCCCCTCTCCTCTCGTATACATTTCTCCCATTAAGCAATGTACCATTTGCAATTATCGGACTACCAAAGAATATATCCAAGAGCAATGAAAAATTGAATTTTTGTAATTGGGAAAATCCGTGATTTTTGTGATTGGGGAAACTTATTGGATGTAATTAGTCTAAGAGTATGAGATTTCTACACTTTATACTAGTTATTCAGTTAGAAACTCAAAATAATTTAAATCAAAAAAATGAGGAAATATCACAAGTAGCAAACATAATAGATATAGTAAGGCTCTATAGTTATAGTTTAGATAATTGCTCTTCATAGCTATAGTTATATTTGCTAGGGAGGCTGCGGTTTATATATTTATGTTCGTTTGTTGTTGGAAAACTATATGCACAACAGAAACATACTATAATCTTACATCTTACATGAATAATAAACAACTAATACATTTATGCTTAAACATATACAATTACGCTAGAAAACATAAACTTGCTAAAATTTAATTCAAAAACTACCTCTTGAATCGTGAGCAGATACCTACAAGCGAATCCCCAATTTAGACAGACCTTCAAATGAATCCACAAGATAGAAGACAACTTTGCAATCTTCTATGATTATCCCAAGTTCACATCCAAAATCTCTCAATACTGGGTAGACAAGTATGATAGAAAACTAATTCATCTATTTTCTAGGTTAGTAGAATCCCTATTTATAGAGATTCCTTCCCAATCCAAAATGGAGTAAAAAACCTAGTTTTTTCTAGAAAACCAGAAAAACCCATATTATTCTTCAATTTCCCATAAAAATAGGATTCTGAGTTCTAGTTAAATATAAGAATTGTAGGGACCACATAATTTTTTAAAAACTAAAAAATTGTGCATAAAGGCCCTTTATTGACTTGAAATAATTACCATGCCTCATAATGGCCCAGCCCAACAAATCCTAAAATCAAAAAAGACAAGAAAATGAAAAGACAAAAATAAAAAACAAAATTAGAAAGTATTCTAAATCCCCTACTCCAACTTCAAGCTCCAGTTCGTCTGCCATGGTGGTTGTCGAAGTTGAATTTACTGGTGAGTGTCCTCGATTTGTCAAATGCTGCAACAAGCTGCGGTTGGGATGATTCCACAAGAGGCACTCTAATTTCTCACGAATGCCATCGAAACATAGCCAATTGAATTAACTTCGCCTCAGCTCGAACAAACCAAGTAAGATTTGATTCACTCCATCTCTCATTGCATCAAGCTTTTCCTACGATCTTTGAGCTCCATTACAAAGATTTACCCTTACCTGCAGATTGAGCCAGAAATCTAGCTAATACCACTGCATAGTCCAGGAATTTCTTTGTTAATGTTGCTAAAAGTTTATTTCTGAGGCTTTCTATCATGGAAATAATTCCAAATATTAATTTGAATTATTCTTACCATAATAAATTACAAATCATTCCACTAGAAATTCGTAATTGCACTCCTCTATTTATATTTCAAAATTCTCCATTAAACACTTATGTAATTGCCCATGTTAAGATTAAAAATACTAATTAATAAATTAAATTACTGACAAATTTAACTTAATGATTAACTTCCTTTAGAGCACTACTTAACTTATTTCATGTGTCGGATTCATAAATTCACTTGCAAGGTTTGACACGATGAAAACTTATGAGTTTTTCAAAAGGGCATATCAATTAATCTCTATACCGAGACATGGATTTCATTAACTAACTTATTATTTCACCAATTTATATTACTATCATTCAATCTACCAGGCATATTGACCCATCTCTGAATCCTACCTTTTAATAAATCAAAACGATAATTAATATATATAGATCATAATAGGTATATCGGGATTGAGAATATAAGTACATTTAACAGTTTAGAGAATATGTTTTTGTCAGTCAGTCTAAAATAACTATCTTTACGTGGTCCCGTTTAAATACATACAAAATGCACTAGCACAAGAACTTTTAACTGTATTGTTCCCATAATCAAGATAAACTAGATATAATCTTGTGGTACAATCGTATAGATGGCATGTCCAATTCCATCCTAGATTGTGAACAAAACAATTTTACTTATAAGAATCGATGATTTAATCCTCTGTGTAAAAGCTAAAACTCTATGCACATAATCATCTACTACATAAGTAAATAGATACCATTAACAAATATATGATCTATTAAAACTAAATAAATTTTTATTCTGTAATAGATATAATATCTAAACATATGGTTAATAGTAAATTTCCCAATAGTCTCTCACTTTTACTTTTAACCATCACAATTGTCATAATGTACTATATCTAAATTTATGGTAAATAGTATATACCATAACAATCTCCCACTTATATGTTTAATCTTGAAAATTATTATAATTTGCTATGTCAAAACACTTGATTAATAGTATGTACCCTAAGATTTGTATATTCACTTGTGAATATAAAAACAGAGTAAATATATACAAATTATGCATTTATATACTTAGAAATTTTGAGAATTCTATTTGAATATTTCGCTTGAAAATATACAAAAGGATAATTTATTATGAAATTTTTCCAAAATCCCCAAATCAGATCAAACTTTCCACCCCATTTTATATCAACATCTGTTTAAAAAAGAGCCCAACTTAGCCGAAACGCTAATCTATTTAATGAATCAGCAAATAACTAGTCTGTTTCTCTATCGCTTTCTTTTCCAAACAAGCACCAGCAATTTCAACAAAGGACCAAGATCACAAGTTCGATTTTCGTCTAAAAAGAATAAGACTCACTCCTCTCTTTCTCTTCTTTAATTTGGTCAACAAGAGGCCAAAATACTTTTGAAATATATTATATGAAGAATCACAAACACAAATTTTTGAATTTGAACGGCCAAAACTGCAATCAGAAGAACCCTAGTTCATCACTATAAATAGCAGGTGACATTCGACCTCTCCCTTTCTCTATTTTTTTTGTCACAATAACAAACTGTTATTCCTATCTTAAGAAATTAACTACTTGCAATAAACTTAATTACTTATATATAATTATATTTGACAACAAAATATACTTGGTTCTCCTTTGAGCTCTGTGTAGATCTAAAGCCATATTCCTTTCACATTTTAGTCTGTCATATACTTGAGAAATGTTTTCATTTTGTGATTAAATCTTCACTTGATATCAGTTTGTCGGTCCAAGTTAAATGTACATTTGATGTCTTTATATGATAAAATTTTGCAGCTCATGTACTCATATGTAAAAATATGTCTAAAAGAGACGAGTATTGTTCTTGTTTAGTTAGTTATGCTGGTTACATTTTAAAAATAAAATTAGTGTAAAAAAACCCATGATCATGCTCTGTAGATTCCTATCTTATCTCTATGCGCACAAAAACATAGATTTTAAGCTTTTTCCCTAATCCATTAGTTAGTAGAGTTGTATGTATAAGTTTCGTTGTATATTGCTTAGAGATGGCGGTGTTAAATGTGGAAGGATCTTGGATAAAAAATGTGGAGTGTTAATTTTGTGCTTAAAAGACATGAATGATGGCTTGGTTGTTTTGAGTTTTGTCTAATGTTTCCAATTGTAGGAGGAATATCTTGGTAGGCATTTTCACATTTTCATGTTTTGAATAGCATATTCGTTTTACGAGTTTACTTAGCTCTATATTTGATTTATTCACTATCATTTACAGCTGAACCATCTTACTAATTTCCTTACTCTCTCTTTATTTACATGAATACTTTCGAAGCTAATTGGAGTCTTCATAAAAGACTTCTACCGTTCAAGAAGCCTCATTTTAAGACTTATCATCATTTCTTAATTTGAAAGTGTGCATCATCTCTTCCGCTTTGTCTCTCCCGCTTCTCAAAAGCTCATGCAATATGGAAATGGCAAAGTAGCACAGTAATCTGGAAAACTACTCCTTTCTTTCCTCTTTTAGTCATTACTTTATTATGTTTGTGTCCGTGCTGATATTTTGACTTTATATTACATGACACTTATTTTCTCTATGCGCTTTCTACTTTTTTAAGACTAGCTACTTTAGTCTTTAATAGATTACATATGTTGGGTCTAGTGGAATTTTCATTTTTTTTTACAATCATTTTAAAAAATAGATTAGTACACCTTGCTTAGATCCATTAGGATTTTTTTCCAAAAACATTGACTAAATCCCTTCACCGAAAAGCTTTTGGTTATGAAATGTCTAATGAACAAGTTTGGTTGAAAGTTTTAAACCATTCCAAAAAAGGGGGACGTGAGCTTTTACTAAAGATGGATAAGTTTTCAACTGCTTGGATAAAGGTTTCTTGGATCAACTATGGTTTTATTACTTTTCTGATTTGTTGCAAAATATGAGGGGTTTTATTTTAAAGATACATATCACAAGTATTTATAACATATCCCTTTCAAATTTGCTCTTTCTTTTAACTAATTAACCTATGTTTTGGCCAACTAATTATTTTAATGGATTTTAAAGTATGCGTGTCTCCCCTTCAGGATAATTAGAACCTTTACCTATAATTCCATAAGGCTAGATAATAATTGAAAGTTAACTTAGCATCACTTTAGCAAAATAGGTGTCCTAATTCACTAATATATTGTACATCGTTTGATCTCGAGTTAAAATGGAGTATAACATTAAAAATATTATTATAAATAAGGCATAGTATATGAAGAGATTGACAATGCATGAGTTCCATAGTACTAGAAGCTCAAAGGAGCATACAATAATTATAGCATGAATGCAGTTACAAAAAGCGATTATCAGAAATCAAAACTATTAAATTCATAAGTATAATTTATTATTTAATATGAGGGATAAGTTAAAAAAAAATATTAATAAAGAATAAAATTGTCAGCTAATTTTTAATGGGCATTTTCATAAGATGATGAAGATAAAATACTTAGTTTCTCTCTTTTAGCTTATTCATAACGGTAAAGTAACTCCTCAGATTTGAGAAAATACAAAAAATTGTAGCTTTCCCGACCTGGTGCAAGAACCACGGAAGCCACCAAAGGTCCGTGGTCATACACACGGTCTGTAGCTGGGGTTCACCGTTGAGGACCAAATATTTATGGTCTCTGATCCCACCCATGGTAGACCAGTACAGACCGTGGTTGGACCTACGAACCGTAGGTCTGACCGTAGGTGAGGGTCAGCAGCCAGTTAGAGGGAAATTGTTGTTGGGTCAACTTCAAATAGTCATAACCCTTAGCACAAAAGGAATTAGGTAGACCAAAACCTACCAAATGATATATAATGGAATCGTGTTTCCAACACCATCGAGTTTGCAAACCTCCCATCTCCGAGTAAAAAGTTATGCTCGTTTTAGTGAAGCGCTATCGGGCACACTTGACCGACGACCCCACCTACGGTTGGTAGGTCGACCTACGGCCGGTAGGTCTCTCCGTGGGTGGCTTTCGGCAAATTTTATGTTAGGGTCATTTAGGTCTTTTTCCCATGTGTTGGGCACTTAAACTTCATCGTTTTATGCCTAAACTACGTTGTTTTACTTATTTTAAGCCTAATAACATAGTCAGACTTACCCAGAACCCTCATTCACCTAAGATCATCCAAACTTGGTGAAAAAAGAAGAGTAAAAGTTGACCAAAACTCCCAAGAACAAGCAGAAGTGTTCTTCAAAGTTGCCGCCCCAAAGTTGAAGGATTTCTCCGTAGATTTCGTCATCAGGTATGTCGGATTTCACTAGTGGGTTCCTTTCAACTATTAGGTCCCTAGAATTCAGTCAGATTCTTGATTCTCTAAATCATGTTTACACTTAGGGTTTCTAGAACTTCAGATAATTATTGCAAATGATACATAAATTGCCCTGTCATAGTATCTTAGAAAGTCACCTTAGCAGATCTTGTATAGTTAAAAATGGTGGATTTTGATATCGTTCTAGGCATGGATTGGTTGCATTTTTGTTATGCCTCATTCAATTGTAGAACTAGGATCATTTGGTTTCAGTTTCTAACGAGCCAGTCTTTAAATGGAAGGGTAGTAGCTCAGTGCCTATAGGTTGAATTATCTCTTACCTTAAGGCCATAAAGGTGATCTAAAGGGTGATGTAGCACATGTTAAGGAAAAAGGGAAGGAATTAGCAAAAGATGTTCATCGGCTTGCTCGCTCAGGAGTTAGTCTTACAGATGGGGATAGTCCAGAATAGATCAGAACCTTCATTGGTAGGAAAGGTTAAGGGAAAATAGGACAATGATTGTATATTATTTCAGTCAGAAGGTGCAGTTCAACAACAGAAAGTAGAGGTTTTCTCCCAAGGGAGAGATGGTCGCTTATGTGTTCCTATGGTGGATGAGTAGTTGAAGCAACCATGAATGCCAACTATCCTCATCTCTTCCATTCTATTCTATTTCAGCTTGAGATAATAGTTTCCTCTCCAGTATCTTAGTTTATTGTTGCGTAAATTCAGTCTTAGCACCTTGTTCCTTCAGTTTTTCTTGCATTTTCCGCATATTTGCATGTCCTTGGAACTCAGTTTAGTTAGATATCAGTCTCTAGTACTTAAATGTAGTGATTGTAGCTTCTTCCCTCTATAGTCAGCTTGTTTAGACTTCATTCGAGGACGAATGTTCCCAAGGGGGAGGTATTATAACACCTCGGATTTGAGAAAATAGAAAAAAATGCAGCTTTCCAGACCTGGTACAAGAACCATGGAAGCCACCGACGGTCCGTGGTCTATCACACTGTTCGTAGGTGGGGTCCGTCATTGAGGACCAAATATTTATGCTCTCTGATCCTAGCCACTGTCGACCAGTACGGTCCGTGGTTGGACCGAAGAACCGTAGGTGATGGTCAGCAACCAGAGAGGGAAATGGCGGTTGGGTCAACTTCAAATGGTCATAACCCTTACCACAAAAGGAATTTGATGGCCCTTGACCTACCAAATAATAGATAATTGAATCGTCTTTCCAAAGCCACCGAGTTTGCAAAATCCCATCTCTGAGTAAAGCATTACGCTCATTTTAGTGAAGTCCTGTCGAAAAGACTTGATCGACGACCCTACCAACGGTTGGTAGTTCAACCTACTGCCGGTAAGTCCCTCCGTGGCTGGCCTTCGACACATTTTAAGTTAGGTTAATTTAGGTCTTTTTCCCAATCGTTTGGCACTTAAACTTCATAATTTTATGCCAAAACTATGTCATTTAACTGAGTCGAAGCCTTATAACATAGCAGACTTACCTAGAACCCTCATTCACCTAAAATCATCCAAACTTGGAGTAAAAAGAAGAGGAAAAGTAGACCAAAACTCCAAAGAAGAAGCAGCAGTGTTCTTCAAAGTTTCAGCCCTGAAATTGAAGGATTTCTCTATAGATTTCGTCACTTGGTATATGATATTTCACTACTGGGTTCCTGTCAGCCATTAGGTCCCTAGAATTCAGTTAGATTCTTGATTCTCTATATCATGTTTAGACTTAGGTTTACTAGAACTTCAGATAATTGTGAATTGCTTGATCCTTGCATGAAATTGAATAATCTAGTTGTGTAGATTCGTTTAGTTCATGAATTACACTTGCTAGGTCACTTATAGTAATACATGTATCAGTTTTCAAATGTTTCATTATCAGTACTTAATGTTGCATTTTCAGTTAGCATGTCAGAATCTTGAGCTATCCAGTTTATTTCATATATGTTGTATTGTACACATTCTAGTTGGGAGTAGGCTTAATACCGAGTTGGACTAGGGTCAGTCACCCTCATAGTCGCAGAACTATGTGACCCCGGTAGGTTTAGCAGTCCCCACTGTTGGGCATCAACTTTAGTGATCACGCCATTCATGCCTTTATACCTTTGGCAAGGTATATTGGGTCCTCTCGATAGGGCGTATACATCGGAATCCACCTTTAGCTCACGTTGTTTTATGTCGATTAATAGTAGTTGCCACAGTCAGACATCAGTGCATTTGACCAGGTCTTCAGATATATTTTAGTATTGAGTCTCAGTATGTCATGTTCAGGATTAGTACTTGGTCATTGCATTTAGCTTAGCCTTCAGTATATTTCAGCATTTATATTCAATTCAGATTATTTTATTGCTCAGTATGCTTTGTGAAATCATGTATTTTATCAGCTATACTCTGTATCCTGCATGCTTAGTACATTCCAAGTACTGACGCATCCTCTGCATTACATCCTTTCATGATCTAGTTCGGGTAATCAGCATCCAGATCACACATAGATTGGTTCCCAATCTCCAGTTCAGCAGCTTCAGTGGTGAGTCATCATACTTTGAGGACAATAGAAATGCTTTACACTTTAGTCTTTTTATTCAGTTTTCCATTTTGCTAGAGTTAGATTGGGGCATGTCCCAGTAACTTTAGTCATTTAGAGGCTTTTTTAGACAGAGTACTAGATTCAATTTTAGTTTTGAGTTTAATCTTCCAGTTTTTATTATTCTCATAGTCTTTTATATATTCAGATCAGTATTGGGTATTCCCCACTTTTAGTTATCACTGTTTAAGCTTCCACATAGTATATTTATTGAGTAATGTTTTAGTATGCTTATGATATGCAAGCGAAGGATTAACTTGGTGTAACTCGTGATCCTATATCATGTGTTTACGTCCAGGGGGTACCTTCGGGCCGTGATAGGTAAAGATTGTCATATATTTTGATTGATTGTATTGATTTCTTTCTTGATCCTCATTCGTAACTGTAAAGATTGTCATTTGTTTTTGATTGATTGTATTGATTTTCTTCCTTGATCCTTTTTCATAACGGTAAAGATTGTCATTTAGTTTAATTAATATTGTTTTGATTTCTTTCCTAATCCTTTGTTCCAACGTCTTGTATAAATACCCTATTTGAATAATATATATCATTTGTTATTTTGATCTCTTAATTAGAATAATTTATTATAAGTCCATATATCTAGTTCATTGATTAGTCAGCTGAATCTACCGAATCACTTCAGAGATTTCCCTAACAAAGTTTTATACTATTTAACACCAACTTGTTTTAGGGCAAAATATTTGTTGTCTTCCTTAATAGACTAGAAAAATAGAATAGAAAGAATTGGGCATGAGAAACGGCAACAAAGCAGAATAACACAATGGTCTATCAGTGAGTGCAAACGTAAACATGCCAGATGATATAGTTATGAAGATCATCTCCTGCTGGCCCCTATTTTTGTTCACTATAAACTTCTATCCAATAATTTTAAAGGTAGGATATCGCATCCTGAATTTTCCAAAACATTGTTCCAACGCCAAAAGGTCACTTATACATAACTCATCGATTTAATACAAAATGGGAGATAAATAACACTATTCACAAAAATCTCCTTGAACCATTTCACTCAAACTGTGACGATGTTATGTTTTGGCGTAAAGATTTTGGGTTCATGTAATGGTCTGATTCTCTTTGAGTATGAGAGAATTAGGTATTACTGTGTTTTCAATCCCTTAACTGGAGAGTATCAATTGATTCCATAACCAAATGCTCCTTGAAATGAGTTAGGAAAAACACGCCTAGTGGTTGATAGCCCTAATGCAAATCAATACAAATTTGTTACCATAAGTAACCTAGTTAAAAATTTCAACTTGAGAACCAATAGTTTGTTATCCTTACCTTACAGTAGTCTACCTGTTTATTGGCATGATTCTCTGTATTTTCTCAAAAGTGACGGTAGTGTTCTACCTCTTGATACAAAGAGAGAAGAGGGTATATTCATTTACCCTCCTGAGTTTATTGATCATTTCGTTCTGAGCTATGGAAAAATTTTCACTGGTAGGGATATGAGTAGTAGCGATAAATGGCTAGGGAGGGCGGAAGGTTTACTCACCCCTTGTATGCATTTTCAGAAAGTACATAGTCATTGGCACTAATGATAGAGCAAGCAGTTGTTGGAGGGTTTCCCATACTTTGGACAACTTTGTTTTAGATCCAGATGGCCATACTAAAGGCTTTCTAGTCTGGATCGACAACAAGCAAGTGTCTTTTTTGGTACGACATCCTTCAAAATAATATCATGTTCTATACGAGTATGATACCAACATCAATGTATACAAAAATGTTGCACTTCTAAACACACTTGATTATCCCATGTATTGCTTCCACCAAACATTAGCTTGTGTAAAAAAGACTCCCTCCAATTATGTAACGACTTGTCAGCAGGCGTATATTGATGAAAGTTGGATGACAATCAGAAGATTTATTATCGAAGGTACCTACTAGTTGAACTTTAAGGCTTTAGTCTTTCAGTTCAATACCAAAGAAGGAGTTACATGAGAAGATTAGCTTGACAATAGTTCAGAGAATGAATATAAAAATAGATGTGGCGTATGCACTTCATGATCTTGACCATACTTCTAATTCATTACAGAATTTAGGAATGAGTTTCACTAAACCAAAATCACCCAAAAGAGCTGTGAGATCTCTATCAAGAAGAATGTTCTGTGGTTTTATATCACAGTGAATCATGGGTGTTTGACAATCATGGTTAGGATAATGAAGTACATATGCCACATCTATTATTATATTCTCTGAAGTATGGTCCAGTTACTCTTCTCATGTATCTCCTTCTCTAGCATAAACTAAAAGACTAAAGCCTTAAACTTCAACAAGATGGTACCTTTGATAATAAATCTTCTGATGTCTTCCAACTTTTCATCAATATATGCCTATTGAGAAGTCGTTACATATTTGGAGGGTGTCTTATAGACACAAGCTAATGTTGGGTGGAAGCAATACAATGGATAATCAACAGTGTCAACATTTTGTACACATTGATGTTGGTATCATAATCGTATAGATCATGATACAGTTTTGGGAGACGTCGTACCAGAGAAGACACTTGCTTGTTGTCAATCCAGACAAAAAAGCCTATAATATGGCCATCCGGACATAAAACAAAGTTGTCCAAAGTTTGGGAAACCCTCCAACAGTTTCTTGCTCTATCATAAGTGACAATGACTATGTACTTTCTTAAAATGCATACAAGGGTAAGTAAACCTTGTGCCCTCCGTAGCAATATATCGCTACCACTCATATCCGTACCATTCAAAATAATTTCGTAGCTGAGAACATAATGATCAATAAACTCGGGAGGGTCAATGGTATACCCTCTTCTTTCTTTCTATCAAGAGCTAGAACACTACCGTCACTTCTGAGAAAATACAGAGAATAATGCCAATACATAGGTGGACTACCATAAGGTAAGGATATGAAACTATTGGTTCTAAGTTTAATTTCACACCAAAAGTCATATCGCCCTGATGAAGGTAAGCGAAATTTGAAGAACAAGTTGGAATTTTCAACCAGATTACTTATGGTTACCAATTTGTATTGATCTACATTAGGGTAATCAACCACTAGGCTTATTTTTTCTAACTCATTTCTAGGAGCATTCGGATATGGAATCAATTGACGCTCTCTAGTTAAAGGATTGAAAACACAGTAACACCTAATTCTCTCAAACTCAAAGAGAATTAGATTATTACATGAGCCCAGAATTTCTATGCCAAAACATAACGCCGTCATAGATTGAGTGATAGGGTTAAAGGAGATTTTTGGGAGTTGTGTGAGTAATCTCCCATCATCTACAAAATAGATGAGTTGTGTAGTGGTGACTTTTTTGGCATTGTAACAATGTTTTGGAAAATTCAGGATGAGATATCCTACCTTAAAAATTCTTGGATAGAAGTTTACATTGAACAACAAAATTCAAGGGCAGGCAGGAGATGATCTCCATCACTATATCATGCGGCATTCTTACACTCGTTGATAGACCATTGTGTTCCTCTGCTTTGTTTCCATTTCTCATGCCCTTATTTCTTTCTATTCTATTTTTTTAGTCTATTAAGGAAGACAACAAATGTCTTGCCCTATAACACGTTGGTGTTAAATAGTATAAAACTTTATTAGGGAAATCTCCGAAGTGATTAGGTAGATTCTCCTGAACAATCAATGAACTAGATATGTGGCCCTATAATAAATTATTTTCATTAAGAAATCAAAACAACATGTAATATATATTGTTCAAATTAATTATATCCCGCTAATGAGTATAAGTGTGTTTAATCAATTCTTGAATTTTATTTATTTAGGGATATGACTCATCAAGTTCATATAAGCAGACTATTAGTTAATTCCCCAACCAATGTGAAACTCTAACATCCGCCTACATGACCAAGCCCAAGACTGAGCCCAATTGGAGTGTGTATCGAGAGTCCAAATGGACATGACTCTGATACCATGTATAGATATGACACTTCAACACCAAAAGTTAGCTACTAATGGGAGGATTACTACTTAAGCTCATACAAGGTTTATCATTATTTGGTCTCCTGCTCCACGCTCAAGTTGGGTTGATCGTGAAACGGGCGTTAGAGTGGGTTAGAGTTCCATATTGGTTGGGAAACGAAATGGTTAGCTTATATGGATTTGAGCAATCCTTCTCTCATGATCTAGATTTTGAGGTTAAGTTAGACAAAAGTACCATATCTTTACATGGTATCATAGTCAAGTTCATCCCCATTTGGGCTCCCCTTTAAGGGTGAATTTATGGTGTGTTAGAGGGACTAAGAGCCCCACATTAGTTGGGGATTGGACCGATGGTTTGCGTATATGATTTGGACAATCCTTCATTCATGAGCTAGATGTTGAGTTAAGTTAGGTCTATGTGCTATATCTTTATATTTTATATACTATGTATAAAAACACTTTTTTTATATTTGGTCCTATTGGATACATTTATAATGTACCATACTTTGGATGCAATAACATTAACCCAATTACCGCTAAATGTTCAATGGGAGCTTGCAGCGAGAGACTCGGGAAAGGAGATGACATTGAAGTAAGGCTAACTTGAAACTATGTAACGTAGTTTGACCAATCATAACTGATCACTATTGTTGCTAAAAGGAAAAATCTATTACAACTAAATATCATCAAAACATGATTTCATCTCAGCTCAACACAAGTACTTTTGGTTCTATATGGAGAAAAAAAGGTCATAGATATATCATTCAAAGGTATTCCCTCAAGTTAGCTATGTAGGATATACAAATATGACAATATTTGGCCGGATGGAAAAAAGGAAAATGCTTCTTGAAAATCAACAAGGAGAAGTATAAGCAGAATATTGAGAGTAAAAAGCCTCCAACAATTAGTGTATCATATCATATTATAGATTAGGAACATTCATATACTCTTAAACTTGCTTGTAAATTTCATTTTAACACACTAACTATGGCTTGTTCCAATTGAGCATATGAAAACATTGGAACAAAATAAAAACAGAACATGTGACGATGTTTAACTGACAAAGACATTGTTGAGAAAATGGTTAACCTTAGCTTTCTCTCTCAGGTATGCTTGAGTTGACTTACAAAAAATTACACTTAGATGTCAAGGAAATTATATCTACTATTTAAACACTTCCATGTTAATTGTTAACTGGAAGTCTCCTATTTTTATTTGAAAAAATAAAAGGTTCAGTCAAATAGTGTCAAGCAAATTTGAGATGGAAGATTCCCCAAACATCTTGGCCTGGCAATGCAAATATATTTCATCTATTGGAATTCATTGCTTGAAATGCGCAAAAAATAAATGAAGAAGATTTTCTTCAAATGCCAAAACCTTGTCTATTGGAATGTTTAACTATCTGCTCAAACTCCAAGAAATAACAAATCATAGTCATATTTAATTATTGAAGAGTAGAAAGTCACCTATATTCTTCTCCTCCTCCGACTGATTCCTCTTCTTCTGATTATTCTCTTCTTTGATGGAAATACCTTGACAAAGTTATATACAAAATTTGAGAAGAATTAGAACTGATTTAGACTTGTTGTCTCAGTTGAGATGTTTTAAATAAAATTTTGAAAGGAATCTCTAATCCTGACTTTAAGTCTCATTTAGGACAAAATGGAATTGAAACTAATTGGTACCTTCAAAGATAAATCTTATGATGTCATCTATGTTTTTGCAGCAATATAAGCCTGAGTAACAGTCATTACATTATAGGAGGACATCTTATGGACACAAGGTAAGGTTGGATGAAGGCAATACATAGGATAATTAACTTTCTCCAACACTGCGGCATTTTTGTACCCATTGATATTAGTATCATACACGTATAGATCATCATACTGTGTTGAGCGACATTCTACTAGAAAAGACACTTGTTAGTTGTTGATCCAGACGGGAAAGCCAATAATAATGCCCCAGACCTAAAACGAAGTTTTCCGAAGTGTGGGAAACCCTCTAACAACTGCTTGCACTGCTATAAGTAGCAAGGACTGTGTACTTTCTAAAATTGAATATCCTCATGGAAAGTAAATGTTGCGCCCTACATAGCAATATATCTTCACCTGTCAAAATTTTACCGTAGTTTATATCATAATGATCAAGAAACTCAGGAAGGTTGATTAGTATGTGAAATTTGTAGAATAAGTTGAAATTTTCAACCAGCTTACTTATGGTTACCAATTTGTAGTGATCTACATCCGGGTAATTAATCTGCATAGGGTGAAGTCGCCACAATATATCTTCCTGCTATTCCATAATATATTCTTCTTGATCTCATGTCGTTTGTTATGTTGGAATTTGGTTTCAATAAGGACTCCTATTTAAAACCCTACCCCCTCTCCTCTCGTATATAGTTCTCCCATTAAGTAATGTATTATTTGCAATTATCGGACTACCAAAGAATATATCCAAGAGCAATGAAAAAACTAAATTTTTGTAATTGGGAAAATCCGAGATTTTTGTGATTGGGGAAACTTATTGGATGTAATTAATCCAAAAGTATGAGATTTCTACACTTTATACTAGTTATTCAGTTAGAAACTCAAAATAATTTAAACAGAAAAAATGAGGAAATATCACAAATAGCAAACATAATAGACATAATAATTGCTCTTCATAGCTATAGTCATGTTTGCTAGAGAGGCTGCAGTTTATATACTTGTGTCTATTTGTTGTTCGAAAACTATATGCACAGCAGAAGCATACTATTATCTTACATCTTACATGAATAATAGACAATCAATACGTTTATGCTAAAACATATACAATTATGCTAGAACACATAAACTTGCTGAAATGTAATTCAATAATTACCTCTTGAAGCGTGAGCAGATACCTTCAAGCGAATCCCCAAGTTAGAAAGACCTTCAAGCAAATCCACAAGATAGACAACAACTATGCATTCTTCTATAATGATCCCAAGTTCACATCTGAAATCTCTCAATACTTGGGTAGACAAGTATGATAGAAAACTAATTCATCTATTTTCTAGGTTTGGAGAATACCTATTTATAGAGATTCCTTCCCAATCCAAAAAGGAGTAGAAAAGCATGTTTTTTCTAGAAAACCAGAAAAACCCACATTATTCTTCATTTTCCCATAGAAATAGGATTCTAATTTCTAGTTAAATATGGTCATTGTAGGGACCATAGAATTTTTTTTTAAAAAAAATCTAAATTGGGCATAAAGGAACTTTATTGACTAGAAATAATTACCAGTCCTCATAAAGGCCCAGCCCAACAAATCCTAAAATAAAAAAAGACAAGAAAATGAAAAGACAAAAACAAAAACAAAAATAGAAAGTATTCTAAAGCCCCAACTCCAACTTCAAGCTCCAGTTCGTCTGCCATGGTGGTTGTCGAAGTCGAATCTGCTGGTGAGTGTCCTCGATTCGTCAAAGGCTGCAACAAGCTATGGTTGGGATGATTCCACAAGAGGCACTCTAATTTCTAACGAATGCCATCGAAACATAGCCCGTTGAATTCACTTCGCCTCAGCTCGAACAAACCAAGTAAGATTCGATTCACTCCATCTCTCATTGCATCCAGCTTTTCCTCCGATCTTTAAGCACCATTACAAAGATTTACCCTTTCCTGCAGATTGATCCAGAAATCTAGCTAATACCACTGCACCGTCCAGGTATTTCTTTGTTAATGTTGCTAAAATTCATTTCTGGGCTTCCTATAATGGAAATAATTCCAAATAATTAATTTGAATCATTCTTACCATAATAAATTACAAATCATTCCACTAGAAATTCGTAATTGCACTTCTCTATTTATATTTCAAAATTCCCCATTAAACATTTATGTAATTCCCCATGTTAAGATTACAAATACTAATTAATAAATTAAATTACTGACGAATTTAACTTATTGATTAATTTCCTTTAGAACACTACTTAACCTATGTCATGTGTCGATTCATAAATCCACTTGCAAGGTTTGACACGATGAAAACTTATAAGTTTCTCAAAAAAGCATATCAACCAATCTATTTATCGAGACTTGGATTTCATCAACTAACTTATTATTTCACCAATATATATTACTATCATCCAATGTACCAAGCAAATTGACGCATCTAAGAATCTCACATTTTAATAAAGCAAAACGATAATTAATATATACATATCATAATAATTATATCAGGATTGAGAATATATGTACATTTAACATTTTAAGGAATATGCTTTTGTCAGTCAATCTAAAACAACTATGTTTACTTGGTCCTGTTCAAATACATACAAAATGCACTAGCACGAGAAGTTCGAACTATACCGTTCCCATAATAAAGATAAACTACATATAATCTTGTGGTACAATCGTACCGATGACATGTCCAATTTCCATCCTAGATTGTGAACAAAAAACTTTATACTTATAAGAACTGATGATTTAATCATGTGTATGAGCTAAAACTCTATACACTAAATCATCTACTACATAAGTAAATAAACATCATAAACGAATATATGATCTATTAAAACTAAATAAATATGTATTCTATAATAGATATTATATCTAAATGTATGATTAATAGTATATATCCAACAATCTCCCACTTATACTTTTAACCATCACAATTGTTATAATGTGTTAAATCTAAATGAATGGTTAATAGCTTATACCATAGCAATCTCCCACTTAGATGTTTAATCTTGAAAATTGTTATAATGCTATGTCGAAACACATGATTAATAGTATATACCCCAACATTTGTATATTTCTCTTGTTAATATAAAAATAGAGTAAATATACACAAATTATGTATCTATATTTATAGAAATTTTGAGAATTCTACTTGAATATTTCGCTTGCAAATATACCAAAGGATAATTTATTATGAAATTTTTCCAAAAGCCCAAATCAGATCAAACTTTCCACCCCATTTTATATCAACATCTGTTTAAAAAAGAGCCCAAATTAGTGGAAACCCTAATCTATTTAACAAATCAGCAAATAACTCGTCTTTTTCTCTATCGCTTTCTTTTCCAAACCAACACTAGCAATTTCAACAATGGACCGGGATCACCAGTTCTATTGTGGTTCGATTTTCATCTGAAAAAAATAAGACACTGTCCTCTCTTTCTCTTTGTCATTCACATCTCTCTTCTTTAATTTGGTCAACATGAGGCCAAAATACTTTTGAAATATCTTATATGAAGAATCACAAACACAGATTTTTGAATTTGAATGACCAAAACTACAATCAAAAGAACCCTAGTTCATCACTATAAATAGCAGGTAACATTCGACCTCTCCCTTTCTCTATTTTTTTGTCACAATAACAAAATGTTATTCTTATCTTAAGAAAATAACTACTTGAAATTAACTTAATTACTTATCTATAATTATATGTGACTACAAAATATACTTGGTTCTCCTCCGAGCGCTGAGTAGATCTGAAGCCATATTCCATTCACAATTTAGCCAGCTAGTTACTTGAGAAATGGTTTCATTTTGTGATTAAATCTTCACTTGAAATTAGTTTGTCGGTCCAAGTTTAATGTCCATTTGATGTCTTTATATGATAAAATTTTGCAGATCATGTACTCATATGTAAATATATGTCTAAAAGAGACGAGTATTGTTCTTGCTTAATTAGTTATGTTGGTTACATTTAAAAAAAACATTACTGTAAGAAAACCCATGATCATGCTCTGTAGATTCCTATCTTATCTCTATGCGCACAAAAACATAGATTTTAAGCTTTTTCCCTAATCCATTAGTTTGTAGAGTTGTATGTATAAGTTTCCTTTTAAATTGTTTAGTTACGGCGGTGTTAAATGTAGAATGATCTTGGATTAAAAATATGGAGTGTTAATTTTGTGCTTAAAAGACATGAATGATGGCTTGGTTGTTTTGAGTTTTGTTTAATGTTTCCAATTGTAGGAGGAATATATTGGTAGGCATTTGCACATTTTCGTGTTTTGAATAGCATATTCGTTTTACGAGCTTACTTAGTTCTATATTTGATTTATTCACTACCATTTAAAGTTGAACCGTCTTACTAATTTCCTAACTCTCTCTTTATTTACATGAATACTTTTGGAGCTAATTGGAGTCTTCATAAAAGACTTCTACCGTGCAAAAAGTCTCATTTCAAGACTCATCATCATTGCTCAATTTGAAAGCGTGCATCCTCTCTTCCGCTTTGCGTCTCCTGCTTCTAAAAAGCTCATGCAATATGGACATGGCAAAGTAGCACAGAAATCTGGAAAAATACTTCTTTCTTTCCTCTTTTAGCCATTACTTTATTATGTTTGTGTTCGTGTTGATATTTTGACTTTATATTATATGACACTTATTTGCTCTTTGCCCTTTCTACTTTTTTAAGACTAGCCACTTTAGTCTTGAATAGATTACGTATGTTGGGTCTCGTGGAATTTTCATTTTTTTGACAATCATTTTATAAAATAGATTAGTACACCTTTCTTAGATCCATTAGGTTTTTTTACGAAAAAATTGACTAAATCCCTTCACCGAAAAGCTTTTGGTTATGAAATGTCTAATGAACAAGTTTGGTTGAAAGTTTTAAACAATTCCAAAAAAAAGGATGTGAGCTTTTACTAAAGATGGATAAGTTTTCAACTGCTTGGTTAAAGGTTTCTTTGATCAACTTTGGTTTTATTACTTTTCTGCTTTGTTGCAAAATATGAGGGGTTTTATTTTAAAGATACATATCACAAGTATTTATAACATATTCCTTTTAAATTTGCAGTTTTTTAACTAATTAACCTATGTTTTGGCCAACTAATCATTTTAACAGATTTTAAAGTATGTGTGTCTCCCCTTCAGGATAATTAAAAGTTTTACCTATAATTCCATAATGTTAAACAATGATTCAAAGTAACCTTAGCATTACTTTAGAAAAATAGGTGTCCTAATTCACTAATATATTGTACATCGTTTGACCTCGAGTTAAATTGGGGTATAACATTAAAAATATTATTATAAATAAGGCAAAGTATATGAAGAGATTGACAATTGATGAATTCAATAGTACCAGAAGCTCAAAGGAGCATACAATAATTATAGCATGAATGCAGTTACAAAAGGCAATTATCAGAAATCAAAATTGTTTAATTCATAAGTATAATTTATTATTTAATATGAGGGATAGGTAATTATTTTTTATTAATAAAGAATAAAATTGCCAGCTAATTTTTAATGAACATTTTCGTAAGATGATGAAGATAAAATATATATTTTAGCTTATTCATAACGGTAATGTAACACCTCAAATTTGAGAAAATAGAAAAAATTGCAGCTTTCCCAACCTGGTGCAAGAACCACGGAAGCCACCTATGGTCTGTGGTCAGACACACGGTCCATAGCTTGGGTCCGCTCCCACCCACCGTAGACCAGTACAGTCCATGGTTGGACCTACGAACCATAAGTCTGACCGTAGGTGAGGGCCAACTGCCAGTTAGAGGAAAATGGTTGTTGGGTCAATTTGAAATGGTAATAAACCTTAGCACAAAAGGAATTAGGTAGACCATGACCTACCAAATGATAGATAATTGATTTGTCTTTCCAACGCCACCGAGTTTGCAAAAATCCCATCTCCGAGTAAAAAGTTATGTTCGTTTTAGTGAAGCCCTATCGAGCACACTTGACCAACAACCCCACCTATGGTTGGTAGGTCCACCTATGGCCAGTAGGTCCCTCCGTGGGTGGCCTTTCAATAGCTTTTATGTTAGGGTCATTTAGGTCTTTTTCCCATGCGTTGGGCACTTAAACTTCGTCGTTTTATGCATAAACTACGTTGTTTTACCTATTTTAAGCCTAAGAACATAGTCAGACTTACCCAGAACCCTCATTCACCTAAAATCACCAAAACT
Source organism: Solanum raphanifolium (assembly GCA_036250405.1). Lineage (NCBI taxonomy): Eukaryota > Viridiplantae > Streptophyta > Magnoliopsida > Solanales > Solanaceae > Solanum > Solanum raphanifolium. Next base: position 19,938 of record JAJOOE010000895.1, on the reverse strand, counting down.
TGGAGATAAAACAAGAGTAAAAGTCGACCAAAACTCCCAAGATCAAGCAGAAGTTTTCTTCAATGTTTTAGCCCCGAAATTGAAGGATATCTCTGTAGATTTCGTCAGCAGGTATCTGCGATTTCACTAATGGGCTCCTTTCACCCATTATGTCCGTAGAATTCAATCAGATTCTTGATTATCTATATCATGTTTACACTTAGGGTTTCTAGAACTACTAATTGTAGCGAATGATACAGAAATTGCCCTATCATAGTCTCTTAGAAAGTCACCTTAGAAGATCTTATAAAGTTAGAAATTGTAGATTTTGATATCATTCTAGGCATGGATTGGGTACATTCATGGTATGTCTCAGTCGATTATAGAACTAGGATCGTTTGGTTACAATTTCCAACGAGTCAATGTTTAAATGGAAGGGTAGTAGCTCAGTTCCTATAGGTCGAATTATCTCTTACCTTAAGGCCAGAAAGGTGAACTAGAGGGTGATGTAGCACATGTTGAGGAAAAAGGGAAAGGAATTAGCAAAAGATGTTCATCGGCTTGCTCGCTTAGGAGTTAGTCTTACAGACGCATCAGATGGTGGTGTGATAGTCTAGAATAGATCAGAGGTTAAGGCAAAACAAGCCAATGATCATATATTATTTCAGTCAGAAATTGCAGTTCAACAATAGAAAGTAGAGGTTTTCTCCCAAGGGGGAGATGGTCACTTATCTGTTCCTAAGGTGGATAAGTAATTGAAGCTGACATGAAGGCCAAGTATCCTCATCTCTTTCCTTCAAATTCCGTTTCAATTTGAGATAATAGTTTCCTCTCCAGTATCTAAGTTTACTATTGCGTTAATTTAGTTTTAGTACCTTGTTCCTTCAATTGTTCTTACATTTTCAGCATATTTGCATGTCCTTGGAAATCATTTTAGTTAGATATCAGTTTCTACTACTTAGTGGTAGGGATTGCAGCTTCTTCCCTCCATACTTAGCTTGTTGAGAGTTATTTCGAGGACTAATGTTCCCAAAGGGGGAGATATTGTAACATCTTAGATTAGAGAAAATAGAAAAAAAATGCATCTTTCTAGACCTAGTGCAACAACCACGGAAGCCACTAACGGTTCATGGTCTGACACACAGTCTGTAGGTGGGGTCCGTCGTTGACGACCAAATATTTATGGTCTCTGATCCCACCCATGGTAGACCAGTATGGTCCGTGGTTGGATCTACGGACCGTAGGTAATGGTCAATAACCAGTTAGAGGGAAATTCTTGTTGGGACAACTTCAAATGGTCATAACCCTTAGCACAAAAGGAATTAGGTAGACCATGACCTACGAAATGATATATAATTGATTCATCTTTCCAACGCCACCGAGTTTGCAAAAACCCCATCTCCGAGTAATAAGTTATGCTCGTTTTAGTGAAGCCCTGTCGGCAACACTTAATCGAAAACCCCACCTACAGTTGGTATGTCGACCTATGGCCATTAGGTCCCTCCATGGGTGGCTTTCGGCAGCTTTTATGTTAGGCTCATTTAGGTCTTTTCCCCATGCGTTGGGCACTTAAACTTCATCGTTTTATGCCTAAACTACGTTGTTTTACCTATTTTAAGCCTAATAACATAGTCACACTTACCCAGAACCCTCATTCACCAAAAATCACAAAAACTTGGAGAAAAAACAAGAGTAAGAGTCTACCAAAACTCCCAAAAACAAGCAGAAGTATTCTTCAAAGTTTAATCCCCGAAATTGAAGGATTTCTCTGTAGATTTCGTCAGTAGGTATATGGTATTTCACTAATGGGTTCCTTTCACCCATTAGGTCCGTAGAATTCAATCAAATTTTGAATCTCTATATCATGTTTACACTTAGGGTTTCTAGAACTTCAGATAATTGTTGCGAATGATAAAAAATTGCCCTGTCACAATCTCTTAGAAAGTCACCTTAGCAGATCTTGTAGAGTTAGAAATTGTAGATTTCGATATCATTCTGGGCATGGATTGGTTGCATTCATGTTATGCCTCAGTCGATTGTAGAACTAGGATCGTTTGGTTTCAATTTCCAACGAGCCAGTGTTTAAATGGAACGGTAGTAGCTCAGTGCTTATAGGTCGAATTATCTCTTACCTTAAGGCTAGAACGGTAAACTAGAGGGTGATGTAGCGCATGTTGAGGAAAAAGGGAAGGAATTAGCAAAAGATGTTCATCGGCTTGCTCTCTTAGGAGCTAGTCTTACATACACATCAGATGGTGGTGTGATAGTCCAGAATAGATCAGAACCTTCATTGGTAGTAGAGGTTAAGGGAAAATAAGCCAATGATCGTATACTATTTCAGTCAGAAGGTGCAATTCAACAATAGAAAGTAAAGGTTTTTCCCAAGGGGGGATGGCCACTGATGTGTTCCTTAGGTGGATGAGTAGTTGAAGTACACATGAAGGCCAAGTATCCTCATATCCTTCCTTCCGATTCCGTTTCAGTTTGAGATAACAGTTTCCTCTCTAGTATCTCAATTTACTATTGTGTAAATTCAGTTTTAGTACCTTGTTCCTTCAGTTGTTCTTGCATTTTCAGCATATTTGGTAGGGATTGCAACTTCTTCCCTCCATACTCAGCTTGTTTAGACTTCATTCGAGGACGAATGTTCCCAAGGGGGAGATATCGCAACACCTCGGATTAGAGAAAATAGAAAAAACTACAGCTTTCTAGTCCTGGTGCAAGAACCACAAAAGCCACTGACGGTTCGTGGTCTGATACATAGTCTGTTGGTGGGGTCCGTCGTTAAGGACCAAATATTTATGGTCGTCGATCCTACCCACGGTCGAGCAGTATGGTCTGTGGTTGGACCTACGGATCGCAGGTGAGGGTCAGCAACCAGTTAGAGGGAAATTGTTGTTGGGTTAACTTCAAATGGTCATAACCTTTAGCACAATAAGAATTAGGTCGCCCCTGACCTACCAAATATAGATAATTGAATCATCTTTCCAAAGCCATTGAGTTTGCAAAATCATATCTCCGAGTAAAAAGTTATGCTTGTTTTAGTGAAGCCTTGTAGGAAAGACTTGACCGACGACCCTACCTACAGTTGGTAGTTCGACCTACGACCGATAGGTCCCTTTGTGGGTGGCCTTCGACACCTTTTAAGTTGAGGTTATTTAGGTGTTTTTCCTATTTGTTTGGCATTTAAACTTCATAGTTTTATGCCTAAACTATGCTGTTTTACTCAGTCTAAACTTTATAACATAGTCAGACTTACCTAGAACCCTCATTCACCAAAAATCTTCCAAACTCGGAGCAAAAAGAAGAGGAAAAGTCGACAAAAACTCCAAAGAACAAGCAACAATGTTCTTCAAAGTTTCAGACCCGAAATCGAAGGATTTCTCTGTAGATTTCGTCACCAGGTATGTGGGATTTCACTACTGAGTTCCTTTCACCAATTATGTCCCTAGAATTTAGTCACATTCTTGATTATCTATATCATGATTAGACTTAGGGTTACTAGAACTTCAGATAATTGTTGTGAATTAGTTGTTAGAGTAATCCTAATCAAGGTATTATGTTTTCATAACCATGTTGCTTAATCCTTGCATGAAATTGAGAACCCTAGTTGTGTTGATTCGTTTAGTTCATGAATTACACTTGCTAGGTCATTTATACAGATATACATGCATCAGTTTTCAAAAGTTTCATTATCAGTACTTAATGTTGCATTTTCAGTTAGCATGTCAGAATCTTGAGCTATCAAGTTTATTTCAGATATGTTGTATTGTACACATTCTAGTTGGGAGTAGGCTTAATACTGAGCTGAAATAGCATCAGTCACCCTCATAGTCCCAGAGCTCCGTGCCCCCGTAGGTTTATCACTCCCCTCTATTGGGCATCAACATTAGTGATCACGTCATTCATACCTTTATACCCATCGCAAGGTATATTGGGCCTCTCGATGGGGCGTATACATTGGAATCCACATTTAGCTCAGGTGGTTTTATGTCGATTAATAGTAGCTGCCACAGTCAGACATCAGTGCATTTGACCAGGTCTTTAGTTATTTTTTAGTATTCAATCTCAATATGTCATGTTCAAGATTAATACTTGGTCATTGCATTTTAGCTTAGCCTTCGGTATATTTCAACACTTACATTCAATTCATATTATGTTATTCCTCAGTATGCTTTGTATAATTATGTATTTTACTCAGCTATACTCTATATCCTGCATGCTGAGTACATTCCAAGTACTGTCGCATCCTCTGCGTTACATCCTTACATGATGTAGGTTCGGGTACTCAGCATCCAAATCACATATAGATAGGTTCTTGATCTCAGTTCAACAACTTCAGTGGTGAGTCCTCATACTTCGAGGACAATAGACATGCATTACACTTTAGTCTTTTTATTCAGTTTTCAGTTTTGCTAGAGTTAGATTGGGGCATGTCCCAGTAACTTTAGTCAGTCAGAGGCTTTTTTAGACAAAGAACTAGATTCAGTTTTAGTTTTGAGTTTAATCTTCCAGTTTTTATCAAACTCATAGTCTTTTATATATTCAAATTAGTATTGGGTATTCCCCACTTTTAGTTATCATTGTTTAAGCTTCCACATAGTGTATTTATTCAGTAATATTTTAGTATGCTTAGTATATGCCAGGTCAGGGTTAACTTGGGGTCACTCGTGATCCTATGTCCTGTGTTTACGTCCAGGGGGTACCCTCGGGGCGTGACAGGTAAAGATTTTCATATATTTTGATTGATTTTATTGATTTCTTTCTTGATCATCATTCATAACTGTAAAAATTGTCATTTGTTTTTGATTGGTTGTATTGATTTTCTTCTTTGATCCTTATTCATAACGGTAATGATTGGCATTTAGTTTAATTAATATTGTTTTGATTTCTTTCCTAAACCTTTTGTTCCAATGTCTTGTATAAATACCCTATTCATTATTTTAATAAAATCATTTCTTTGCCCGGAGTTAAATCTATACAAATTGGTAACCATCAATATGTTGGCTAGAAATTCCTACTTGTTATATAAAATTCAACTACTTTCATCAGAAAGATCTGAATTATGGCGTGAAATACAACTAATTAAGGATACTTTCAACTATTTTGTCTATGGTAGACCACATGTTTATTGGAGCAATTTTATGGTCTCATAAGTGACAGTATGTTCTACCTTTTGATACAAAGAGAGTAGATGATATACTGATGGACTGTTTTGAGTTTACTGATCATTGTGTTCTCTTCAATTGATCATACTGATAGTGCACCAAGATCAATAAACTCAGGAAGGTCAATTAGTATAGCCTCTTCTCTCTTTGTATCAAAAGCTATAACACTACTATCACTTATGAGCCAATACTTCCGCCAATAAGCAGGTGGATTACTAAAGGACATAGAGTTGAAAGTATTGCTTATCAGTTGGATTTCATGTTAAAAATGATCATGATGTAGAGGATCAAGATGTAGTGGGAATTATCAACGCTATGCTGCTTGGACCTGATATCAAATATATACAGCAATCGAGACTCGATCATCAATGAGTTATGGGATGAACAAGTTAATAAGGTTGAGGATACAACAAATTTGTATGAGGAATATGGATTGAGAGGATTTAACCAGTAGAATCAATTGAACAGTACTATAATTCTTTCCTTGGATGGTTGTTGTTTAGTTTTCTTAACTCCCAATATATATAAGTGGGTGCAGAAACACTTTGTTTATTATTTGTGTATTTTTATATATTTATTAATGCATGATCCACATATTATATTTCCGTACAAATTGTAGCTACAATTATCCTCAACCCCCCGAAAAAAAATAGACAAGAGGATGTAGGCATTTATGACTATCTTAGAACTATGTTAAAGCAATACAAATTTTGCAATACACGTTTACACAAGTTGTGTTCTGTTGGTGATCGGAGGATTGTCAAGTTGATATAAGGATTCCAAAAGATCCATCCCCACCGATGTGAGAAAAGAAGACCAGACAAGGGTAATTTATTCGGGATAAAAAATATAGCAACTCCAGTATATCCTATTCTAAATCAGTGAACTTACAGAGAAAATATGGGGAGTTGACTCTTGATTAAGAAAAAGATTAGTTGTTTTGTCCTTACCTTGTACCAGAAGTTTGTGACTTTTTCGAGAGATGAATAATTTAACGAATATTTTAAAGAAAAGATTAGGTGGATCAATCTCCAAAGTCAGAATCAATCTTGAAGAAAATTGCTAACAAAATATTTTGTTCTCAATGTCATTGGAAGCTTGTTACATAATTGTGCATCTTATACCACACATTGGTGCTCCAAATCTCCAATACTAAAATCAACATTTCTGAGAGGTATCATCTTTTGGTTCTTTTCATTTTCCAAAATAGAATTTCCGTAGCGATTTTTAACTTCCACACCTTTGTGGCTATCCATACTATGTTTCATGTGTTTATATTCTTATTTTCTCTCCAACATGCTGCATCAGCTGGCCATGAAACTGACAAACTTGCCTTTGATTCAAATCCCAAATAACTGATGACCCATCAAAAGTTTTCGTCTCTTGGAATAATTTTGTTCATTTCTATAAGTGGATTGGAGTAAAATGTGGCCTAAGACACGGAAGAGTCATCCATTTGAAATTTGTTTTGATTGATTGTATTGATTTCTTTCTTGATCCTTATTCATAATGGTAAAGATTGTTATTTGTTTTGATTAATTTTATTGATTTTCTTTGTTGATCCTTGTTCATAACTGTAAAGATGGTCATTTAGTTTATTTAATAATTGTATTGATTTCTTTCCTAATCCTTTTGTTCCAATGTCTTGTATAAATACCATATTCATTATTTTAATAAAATCATTTCTTTGCCCAAATTTAAATCTATACAAATTGGTAATCATCAATATGTTGGCTGGAAATTCCAACTTGTTATATAAAATTCACCTACTTTCATCAGAACGATCTGAATTATGGCGTGAAATCCAACTGATTGGTAGTCCACGTGTTTATTGGAGAAATTTTATAGTCTCATAAGTGACAGTATGTTCTACCTTTTGATAGAGAGAGAGAGTAGATGATATACTGATTGACTGTTTGAGTTTATCGATCATTGTGTTTCCCTCTATGGTAAATTTTGATTGGTCGTGGTTTATGCAAAGTGATGCACATGAAGATCAATAAACTAAAGATGGTCAATTAGTATAACCTCTTCTTTCTTTGTATCAAAAGCTACAACACTACTATCATATATGAGGCAATAATTGCGCCAATAAACAGGATGACTAAAGGACATAGAGTTGAAAGCATTGCTTATCAGTTGGATTTCAAGATGTACAATGCATGAGATTGAGATACCATATGCTTGGCCTCATGTTAGTATCCACTAATGTGAGAAAACAAAAATTAAGATCAAATAGGACTTGTCATTGGCTTGTAATGTAGGCTTAGGGAAATGTAGGATATTCATTTGGGATAAAGTGACTATTTCCTCCTTAAAATTTGCACAATGCTCTCAATATTTTTCATTTTCACATTTAACCTTTGTTTTCTTGAAAGCTTCTCCTCATTTATTTTCTTCTCCTTTTTTTTTCTCATTTTCTCTCCTATTTGTTGGAGATTCTTTCATTTTTTTATTCTAGCTTTTCTTTGTCATTTTTTTTGAACTTGCACATATTTGGCCTTTTCACTTTGTTTCCCAACTTAGATCTTTGACACTGTGTAATTAATTGATAGTGCGCTCGAGGAGGTGGGACCAATGAATAGTGCATTTATGCACTCAAAAGGATATATGCCATAATATGGTTATTCAAAGAAAAAAGTTTCAGGCTCGAAATGGGAGTTCTATCGATAACATGTCATTCGGTAGGCTTGAAAGGCACAATCTGATCAAGTTCTAGATCAACAAAGTCATGTCATTGAATTATATATATAAATCTCACCACAAAATACACATGAAACATGAGTTCGAATTTGATTTAGCCTTAACTTCAGGCAAAACAGTTTCTCAAGTATTACATCAAGATATCAATAGATACCAAAAGAAGTCGATAGGTCACAATAAAGTTGGCCTATCTTGCCAAATAGTTTAACACTTCCTTTCTTTTTTTTTTTCTTATGCACATTCCTAAACATGTTGGTACCAACCAAGTCAAATTTTCTAAATTAAAATCTTTTCTTGCAGAAATGTCGTACCCGACACTAATTTTTCATTTTTTTTTTAAATAAGGAAGAAAAACAATTTTATGTGAAATTTGAATTATTTTTTTTTTAAAATTTACCCTAGTTTTTGTGACGAGGACTTTCTAAATTTTTCTTTAGTTAGACCGAACCTCAAAATAAGGCTGCCTACGTATCTTGTCAAAGTGAGAATCAGGTCAACTGTAGTTCAGAATATATGAAGTAAAAATCTTTTTTTTTTGTTTTATCTTTTGAGAAGAAGAAATCCTATATTTTTTTAGAAAGGATAAATAAATTGTTTCATTTTTTCTAATTTTTAAATAAGGATTAAAACCCTTTTTTTAAAAAAATTTAAATATGGATCACCGAACCCGAGAAGGGTTGCCTACGTATCTCATCAAGGTGAGAATCAGGTGTGTGTAGTTCGTCCAGATTGGACAGTTAAAAAAAATTATGATATTGAAACTTGAGTTGACAAATGCATTATTTTTAAAGACTTTCTAAACAAATGCATATTTCATGTAGCACATAAACGGATCTAAGTGGTCAAGCAAGAGAGGGATATTTGTCCTAGACGGACCCAACTCTTGTTTCGAGTCTCACTAAGTCAAAAATTCAAATGATGCAAATAACCGGACCCTACTAGTGATAACCCTGTCTGTGTTCCACTTTACTAGGTTTAAACGTGAAGGAGATAGGTATCTAGACTGGCTTACCTAAGTGGACAACTCGAGCCAAGGAGGGACAATTTATCGGTAGCAGTGCTTTTCCACCAGGGTTACAATTCTGGAAATGCAGGTCGGAACTACTCAAGGGAAGGACAGTATGATAGGCCAACAAACAGAGAGGAGGGAAACTGGCAGAACAGAGATGGGTACAAAAATGATCGCAATGGTGTCTATGTGCCCCCATGTAATAGAGATTGGGCAAGTGGTAGTTCCAGTGGGTCTAAGCTGGAAGACATGTTGGCCATGGTGCTCCAAAAAGTTGAATCAACTGATGCAGGGGTAAAGGAGATGAAAGGTGATTTCTCCAGTATGAGTCAATTGTTAGACTCTCAGACCACCTCCATCAAGCAAATTAAGGAGTAGTTGGGGCAACTTTCAACCTCATTAAATCAGAGGAAGAATGGGTCACTACCAAGTGACACGATCTAAAACCCTAAGAAGGACATGCATTGCATGGCTATCGCCACCAGGAGTTATAATATCCTTACTAAACCATTTTCTGCAGGTACTAAACATGAGAAGGTATTGGAGCAAGATGGAAGAGAAGAGGATGAAGCTGACAAGTAGATTAATTGGAGGATGTTCAACCAATAGCCAAATCAGCAGGAACAAAACAAAAAGAGGTTGAGGGAACTATGCCTCTACAACAGATCCCAAGACCACCTCCTCCCTTCCCTCAAAGGCTTAAAAAGAAAGTTGATGATGGGAAATTTGCTAAATTCATCACCATGTTAAGACAACTATCAGTGAATATCCCACTGGTGGAAGCACTAGAGCAGATTCTAGGATATGCCAAGTTCATGAAAGACTTGGTTACAAAGAAGAGAGTTGTAAGTATTTATTTGACTAACCATTTTCATCATTGCAATGCTATTTCTACCAGGTCTCTGGTACAGAAGAATGAGGATCTGGGTGCATTCACCATACCATGCACTATTGGATCAATCAAATTTGGAAAGGCCTTGTTTGATCTAAGGTCCTGTATAAACTTGATGTCGCTAGCCATCTACAAGCAACTGGGGTTAGGAGTTCCAAAACCCACAACCATGAGATTGATGATGGCAGATAGGTCAGTGAAGCGACCTCTGGGCATCATATGTGATGTGCTCATAAAGGTGGACACGTTCATCTTTTCGGCAGACTTCGTGATCTTGGATTGCGAAGTGGATTTTGAGGTTCCTATTATTTTGGAAAGACCATTTATGGCCACTGGACGAGTATTGGTAGATGTTGAGCGAGGAGAACTGAAATTCAGACTCAACAAAGAAGAGGTAAATTTTAATAGTTGCAGGTCCATGAAGCAGCCACATGACATGAATGTGGTGTCTGCGATAGTGGTTTTTGATGAAGAAGAAATGGGAGCAACCATTGATGAGAGGATGGCTATCGAAACCTTAGCTGCAGTGCTGATGAATTTTGAAGCTGACTTCTGGTCTAACTATGTAGAGACAGTGAATGCTTTGCAGGGTATGTGAGCACACTCTTATGCACCAAAGAAATTAGACCTGGATTTTAAAAATAAGCCAAGTCCTCTATCAAAACCATCCATTGAGGAGCCACTTGTGCTGGAACTGAAACAATTACCCAGTCACCTGAGTTATGTATTTTTGGGAGCTAACAACACTTTACATGTGATTTTGGCTGCAGATTTGAATGATGAACAGGTTCAAGTTGTGATCAAAGTGTTGATAAGGTACAAAAAGGCCATTGGGTGGACCATTGTTGACATCATCGGGATACCTCCAGGTACATTCACCCTTAAGATTCAACTTGAAGAGGACTACAGCCCAAGCATTGAACACCAGCGGAGGCTAAACCCACTTATGCAAGAGGTGGTCAAAAAGGAGATCATCAAGTGGTTAGATGTTGGGGTGGCATACCCCATTTCTGACAGTCACTAGGTCATCCCTGTGCAATGTGTGCCCAAAAAGGGTGGTATGACTGTGGTTGCGAATGCAAAGAATGAGTTGGTCCCATAAAGATCAGTCACTGGATAGAGAGTGTACATGGACTAAATGAAGCTGAACAAGTGGACTTTGAAGGATCACTTCCCGATGCCTTTCATGGACCAGATGCTTGATAGGTTGGCTGGAAAAGGGTGGTATTGCTTCTTAGATGGATACTCTGGCTACTACCAGATATCAATTTCTCCTTGAAGATCAGGAAAATACTACCTTTACATGTCCTTATGGCACTTTTGCATTTAAACGCATGCCATTTGGACTATGTAATGCACCAGCAACTGTGAAAATACAATTTAAAGTCTCTGCGCATCCCTAACCTAACCTGATTGTTGATGAAGTTTTTCACTTGAATCTTGATCGAGTGACTGCTTAGGAGTGTAAGTTGCTAAAGATCCTTATTTTCTCCGATTGTCCCACCAACTATTATCCACTAGCTGAGAGATTCACAATCAGCCAGGAATAAAGTTTATTGTGAACTGCAATTGGGCAGTTTTTGTTGAGGCAAATTGTACTATAGAGGACATCATTATCTTATCTTATATATATATCTTATCTTATCTTATCATATATTATCATATCATATATATCATATCGTATATCACTATCTTTGGGAAGATCCTAACCTCAAAGTTGGATTACCATTTTAACCCTACACTACTAATTAAATAGTAAATCAAAATTAAATATCTCTTTTACTCTTTATTATTATTATTATTTGAAATATTACCTCCTATTAAATTTTATATTATGATTATAATATGCATGATTAATTGATTTTCTATTAAATGATAAATTATAAGTACTTTGAATATGGAATCCCACATAAAAGCTTTTCGGATTTTATGATTATTCTATGGGTAAAATTGATAACTTCTTATCGTCCTTGTTAATTTCACCTACAAAAGTTAGACATATAAGAGAATTATAGGCATTTCATTTTCTCTTAAGTACTTCCTCAGTTATTGTATTTATTTGGGGTGTTATGAATAATAATAAATTAACAATTTCAACATACAATATATAATGACCAAAATCCTTGGTAAGGACATAGAAATACAAAGAGAAGGTCTCTTATTCCGACTCTCTGATTTTTTGACGAATTACCTCTATTTTATATTTCTATTTTGATTGTACGTTGTGTTTTATTTAATTTCTCCCACAACATGTAAATCATACAATATCCTATGATGATGCATCATGATTAATAAGGTAACGATTTCATTCAATTTATATTTTTTAATAGTAATTAAATTTATATTTTTTATTCTGTAGGTGGCCAAATATATCTTTTTTGTGTATGTATCAAGTTCTGTATATATCGTAAATTAAAAATATTCATTAAAGGATCAATTGCAAATGTACTACATATGATATTTAGGATTGAAACCTACTTGTCTGCAATTTCTGATAAAATTTGGGAGACCCCATTTTTCAGTAATCATAGAATTATTATTAGTTTTTAAAAAAAAAGTTATACTGTGTCTTTCAATTTATTTTTCTTACTTTATGTTAGGTCATTTCAAAATATTAAAGAATGTTTCTTTCTTATTGATCAATTTTAAATTTAACTTTCCACCTAACATGTTGAAGACCACAAGATTAAAAGATATTTTTGTATATATATCTTATTTAGTGTAAGATCATAAGGTTCGAGAATCTTCTTTACTTTTTAAAATTTTGTGTCAAAACAAAATCAGGCAAAAAATTAAAACGAAAATGAATAGAGTATTATGTATAGAAAAAGTAAACTCTTTTCTTCAATAAGAAAAAAATAATTCTGCATCTCAAAAATAATATTAAATATACTAAAAATTCTATATAATAATAATCTAGAAGAGTAGATTTACAATATAAGAAATTAAAATTTTAAAAGTTACACCTACCATTTATTTTTGTCTTTAGGATAGTGAAAAGTTGTTAAGAAAATTCAAACCTCCAAAGAATGCAACACATGGGAATCTCAATAGAAGGTGTTTTTTGTTAAGAAGATTCAACAATTCATATGCGTAGTTTTTTTTATCTGACAAGAAGAAAAGGTATTATGAAACGTGTGATATTAATAACTTCCATTGATGTAGTTGATAAATTTTGTGAATGGATATAATAAAGTTAACGAAGGAGAGCTATTAAAACCATTATAGAATCCATACAAACTTCAGCTAAAATAATAGTAAAACTCTTATACTAAATCCATCAACACACATAAAACCCACCTAAAATTCCTTAGATTGAATCCATTAAAACAACATAAAAGAAAAAAATAGAGGGTAAAAACCTTATACCAAATTCACCAACAGACATAAGGCTCATGGATGAAGTTAGTGGACATTATGTTGGTGGACATTGCGATCAGCTAGATATTTGAATGATGTACCACAAGTGTCACACTTGTATCTTCCTTCATTGCGGATGTCTAGGTTATGACTTTGAATACCTATGAGGTTGGGGAAAAGACGACTGTCATAGTGAATGCAGCCATGGGGACGAGCAAGCACCACCAACATCGCCGCAACTACGGGAGTCGACATCAACTCTGCAGCAATAGGAAGAGGCTCAACAATAGGCGCATGTCCTAGAAGATCATCTCCATTCATATTTCCGTTCTCCATGCTAACCATTAGATGCTCAACAATAGATGAAAGAAATGTTTATTTTGAAAGATGAGAAAAGAAGTGTTTGACACGAATGAATGATTGCGAACGATTTCACCAAATTGGAGAATGATAACAGGAACATTTCCCAAATAACAATTGGAAGAAAAAAATGAAAGAAACAACATAAAATATTTTCTTTTCTTCCCTTAAAAAAAAAAAAATTCAAATGGGATTTTTAGACCCACAAACCAAACTCAAACAAATTCAATTTAGAACTCATTGGATAAAGGAGCATATTCTTGTTTCATGAACACGTTGGTGTAAATAAGACCAGCCAAACAACCACCAACTAATGGGCCAATCCAGTAGATCCAAAAATCCGGAAAGTTACCAGTGAGATGGTGAGTCAAATATTTCAGTTTTTATGTTATTTCTTTCTTCATATCACCCTATCCACAATGATTTATTCATTTTGCCCGAGAATTTTATGTTCAAAATCTCTAGTTCCGCTGTTTTTTGCCTCTATAAATTAATTTGGGATATTCTGATTTTCTTACCATGGCAAGTCGCATAACTAAAGAATGAAAGTTGTTTATCACATGCGTTGAACTAGTATTTCACATACTGGAGATTTATTGGATCTTTGAAGCTGATAGTTCTAACTAAATCTTTGTTGCATTGTATGTAGTAAACCAGTCGAAACCAAAATTTTTAGAAAATTTTCATCTATATTTGGTTCCAACTCATAGTTTGTCAGTTAGTTTATTTTCCCCTGAAGGTACTCAATGTTGTATAGCACAAGATATGAAGTTATAGATCACCTAGCATACTGTGTATGTAATCCTTCCCTATCACATAGATTTAACTAACTTGGTTTTCATGTTAATGCAATTCTCATTTGCTTCCAACCAACAAACGACGTTCGCCGCCGTCGATGCCGACGGTCAGGATCTGGTGCAATGGCTTTGCGTGGCTAACTTGTTTAACGGGTTGAAGTTTAAGTTATACTAATAGAAAGTTGAGAGAGAAGAGAAAGAAGTCACGTTTTTCGTTTCTTTTCTCTTTTGTTTTCATTGACCTTTTCTTTACACTACAATAAAAATGACTTTTAGCGGTAATAAATAGACACATTAATATAGATTGCTAAAGTTTTTACCGGAATTAGTTAAGTGTCATTAGATCCAATGTCGCTAAAGGCTTTAGGGACATATACAAAGAGTGCTAATTGCCGCTAAAAATACATATTTAGCGGCAATTGAGCTATTCCCGTTAATTAATTGCCACTAAATATCAGTTTTGATGTAGTGTTATTCAACTTGTACTACTAGATATTGTATCCTTTGCTTTATTCTAATTTATTGAGAGAATAATTTGTAAGTGACTTACAAAATTAATTCTCCCTTAACTTCACGACTTCTAATATGAAATGTTATTAAAGAAGAAAACTAGACTTTGTACTGTGATCTATCTCTGGGTATCAGAATACCGAAATATATTTGCATCGGGTCTTGAAATAGATTATGTAGTGGAATGTCATCAGAACTGTCACAGCCCATTGAAACGAAATCGACATATGTGAATAAAAGGTTTTATTCTAAAAAGTGAATATAAAAGGATAAATTGAGTAAATCAATTTTGTCGCTAGCTAGAACTAAGAGGGTCTCCCGTATTAAAAGGTATAAAAAGGTCAAGGAACAAAGCCTCAGCTCCTGTTCATAGACAAATTTAGTTAGATGTGCTTAGCCAAAACCATAACATTGAGTTTAAAGCATGTATAAATCTACAAAATAGTTTTTACATGGACTTCCATATATGATAAACTTACTGTTAAAGATAGCAAATATATTACTCACGTGCATGTACGCATAAGTGTGCTTTCTTGTAAACAGTTTTCATGAACAGGTGGAAAGACAACATCACCACTTGTGTTGCATATGTTCCATCTCCTTAGTGGTTGCCACATAATGATCATGTTGTATCATCCCATGCTTCCCTTATATGTCAATATTGACAGACTCTGAGCTAAATGTTGAGTCTTATGTATACGCCCTATCAAGAGGACGCAATATACTTGGCCAAAGGTATAAAGGCATGACTGGTGTGATCACTAAAATGATGTCCACAGAGGGGACTTACATCCTACGGGGCATATAGTTCTGGGATATGAGGGTGACTGACCCTAGTCCACTCGGTATTAAGCTTCTCCCAATTGATTATAGAATTAACAATTTTATGACTGGATTTCTGTAATAGTGGATAGCTAAAGATACTTGCATGCTAACTGAAAATGCAACATTAATGAACTAATAATGGAACATTAAAATTTGAGACATGTATAACTGACCTAGCATGTGTAATTCATGAACTAAACAAACTACATAGCTATGGTTCTGAATTTATGAAAGAATCTACACAAGTCGATACTAAAATCATGATAGTCTGATTTGGATCATTCTAACAGGTAAAACCCAATAATTTCTAACATTCAAGAGACCTTAGGTTTAGATAATATCAAGGGAATCAAGATTCTGACTGAAATCTAGGGACCTAATGGGTGAAAGGAACCCATTAGTGAAATACCACATACCTAGTGACGAATTTCACGGAGAAATCTTTCGATTTCGGGGTTGAAACTGATGAAAACCTAACACATTCTTGAACTAGGGCTTGGGCGACTCTTTCTCCTTTGAGTTCTAATTTTTCTAAGTTTTTGGTGAATGGTTTGCTTAGGGTAGATTCTAATTTAGTTAATAGGCTAAAACTTACCAAAACTATGTAGTTTAGGGTTCCAACGATGTCGTTTAGGGGTCCAACACATAAGGAAAAGACCAAACGACACCTGACTTAAAAGCTGTCGGGGTCACCAATGGACCTGATCGACGGACCATCGATCAACTGACAGTCCGTACAGGTCAACCATCGATCATCTTTAGAGAGCTGAATTTTTGGAGTCCGACCTATGGCCCTGGACCTCGGACCGTGGTCTGACCTACGGTCCGTAAGTCCTGGGGTAGGGCTAGACTTTGAATAATTTCTTGGGGGTTTCTAGGGATGGGTTGCAGTCGCGAACCACATACCTGCAGAACAGATCGTGCGTCCTCCTATGGTTCGTGGGTGGCAACCGTGGGTCGCACCTGCAACTTCTGAAAAATCTACATTTTGGTTTGTTTCGGATATAGGGTGTTACATTTTCTCCCTTTGGAGGGAAAAAACTGATTTTGGACGGAAAAAGCTGCAAACCCTACCACTAAACACTGGAAATTGATTTCTGTCTGAACTAAGATCCAAGAACGTGCAAATACGGTGAAAATGCAAGTATAACTGAAGGAACATGCTACTAAGACCGAATTTTGCGCATGAATGACTGAAAGACTAAAGAGGAACTATTACCTCAAGCTGGAATGGAATCGGAAGGAAAGAGATAAGGATACTTGGCCTTCATGGCTGCTTCTGCTTCCCAAGTAGCTCCCTCTACAGACTGACTCCTCCACAAGACCTTAACTGACGTGACCTCCTTGTTTCTCAACCTTCAAACCTGACGATCAAGGATTTCAGCTGGTACCTCTTCATAAGTGAGACTATCCTTCACAGCCACACATTCTGGGTTGTCGCGATCTTGCACGCAACATGATTCGATTTGGGTGATTGTCAATCGGATAACTAAATCTGCCCATTTCTGGTTGGTAAAGACTACTAATTCAGCCTAGGATTATGCCATATTGTATATTCAAGATGTATTTCAACTTCATGGAGTTCCTGTGTCTATCATTTAATATCGGGGTGCACAATTCACCGCTCAGTTTTGGTAGTTATGGTTTGGGTTCATCTCCTCTCATAGAGTTTGCTTACAATAATAGTTATCACTCTAGTATCCAGATGGCCTTATGAGGCTCTTTATGGGTGAAGATGTAGATCACCTATTGTTTGTTTGAAGTTGGTGAAACTTAGTTGATAGGGCCAGACTTTGTTCATCAAACTATGGAGAAAGTGAAGATCATTCAGGAAAGGCTGAAAATAACACAAAGTCATCAGAAATCTTATACAAATGTTAGGAGAAGAGACTTAGAATTTGAGATTGATGATTGGGTCTACTTGAAGGTTTCTCCCATGAAGGGTGTCATGATATTTGGTAAGAAGGGAAAATTCATTTCCTGGTATATTGGTCCTTACTAGTTATCCAAGAGAGTTGGCATTGAAGCTTATGAGTTTGGGCTACCGTCAGAGTTAGTAGCAGTCCATCCGGCATTCCACATTTCTATGTCGAAGAAGTGTTTGGGCGATTCTTCACTTATTGTACCTACCGAGAATATTTGCATTGAGGACAAATTATTTTATAAGGAGATGCCCATTCAAATTCTTGATCGCTAGATTCGAAAGATGAGAACTAAGGAGCTTGCATCAAACAAGGTTTTATGGATGAATAAATATTTTGAGGATGCTACTTGGGAGGCTATAAAGGATATGAAGAAGAGATACCCTCATATCTTTCCTTCTGGAGAAATTCCAAACCAAGGTACTAACTCTTTGTAAAGTACTTTTATGTCGATATTGTAACGACGCTCAAAATGAAATAGGATAAAGTAGAGCCTCACATGAGTTTTATCCGTTAATAACTTGTCAAAATAATGAAGAATATTCTTTTAAGTCAGTTTTAAAGAGTTTGGAAGTCAAACGTCAAGGGACGACCAAGACGTTCGGAAACTAGTCTTTTACGTGTTGGTGTGTTCTAGTATGTTGTTCATGTTTTTATGTGTTGTTTGGAGTCTAAAATCAGTGGAGGTGACCCTAGTGTCTTAATAAATGTTTTTAGGGTCAAAATGTTTGGATACGACGCCCCGGGGGCCGCCCTAAGGGTCCCCGAGGAGGACCCCAACCTTGGCCAAGCAAGCTGCCAAAGCAGCTTGAAGTTGTGCTTGGAGGGAGCATGTCCGCATCGCGGACTAGCTCCACCAAGGGCCAAAAGTTTGGTCTGCGTCACGGACTCTACTGTCTCGAATTTAATTTCCAGAAAACTTGTGGGAACACCTTCGCGTCGTGAACTTGTTTCCCGACGAAATCTGCGAAAATAAAACTCAAGTTTGACTTATTTAAAAAGGTCCAACTAAGTGAGGGGTAATTTGGGTACTTTGGGGAATTATTATAAACGGTTATTCTACCTATTTTAGGGTATTTTAAGTTGGTTAAAACCCCAAAACCTAAAATTAGACCCCATTCTTCAAATTGACCCTTCCCTCTCAAAATAGATTTTCTCAAAAACTCCATTGAAGACCTTGATGAAGCTCAAGCTAGAAGATGGATTTTCAACTGATTTCTTCTTCAATCTCATGGGTCTTCAATAATTAAGGTATGTTGACTCTTGATTCTTGAATAACCTCTTATTCAAGGAGTTCTATCAAAGATTTTCAAAAGTGATTCAAAGACCAAAATTCCCAATTTTCAATCTAAACATGGGTTCCTTGTCAAACGATTTTCTAAATCATTCTATTGATGAATTAATGTGGAATTAATGTTTTTAAGATAATTTTCAATGGAATTCTTGAAGAACCCATGATCCCCAAATTCTCAAAATTAGCCTATGATGTGGGTCATTGTGAATTTGATCTCTATTTGTGAAATTATGTTTAGATTAGATTGTATTGATGTTTCTTATGATTATCTATACTTATTCATGTAGAATTGTTTGTATATTGATGAGTTGAGGATTATGGCCTTATGGGCAAAGTTATGGGTTGATGTAACACCCCGGAAATTCTATGACTTAAGTTAGAGCCTCTCCCTATGAATAATGAATTAAAAATAGTTAAAATGATGTTCCTAAACCTAAATTAATGCAATTGACTTGGTTTGGAGGAGTAAAAGTCTAAATGTCATGAAACGACCACGACGTCCGGAAACTAGAGAAGAATGTGTTCTAGTGTGTCCTTAGGTTTTTGGACAGGTTTGGGAGTGTTCTATGATGGTATAATCTTGTAAAAAGGTTTAAATTAGGTAAGTATATGTTCATAGGGTCAAAACGTCTGGGTACAACCCCCCAAGGACCCCCTTAGGGGTCCTTGAGGAGGACCCAAACTTGGACCCAAAAGCTGTCAAAACTGCAGCAAACGACGAGACCAAGACTCACGGCCTGTAGACTGGTCGACAGACCGTAAGTCATGGATGTGAGCCCATACTTAGTCATGGGAGACTTTCCCCCCCCCCCCCAAAAGGGAGCCTCAGTACCAAAAGACGGATGACCAGCACGGTCCGTAACTCCACCTATGGTCCGTAGGTGGAGGACCGTAAGTCCTGGCAGTTTTTAAGTTTTTAGTTTTAGTTACTTATTTAATTAAGGGTTAAGAAGGGTGGTTAGTTAATTAATTACCATTCTTAGCCAAACTATAAGACCCTAACCCTAAGACTTTAACTCACACAACTAAACTCACAAGTCAAAACTCATTCTTTCTCAAAACTCTCTCAACTAAGAACCCCATTGAAGAAGAAGACCAAGATTCATCTAGGGCAGCAAG
>JAJOOE010000894.1:0-35799 GCA_036250405.1 Solanum raphanifolium | reverse complement strand
TCATTACCCTTTTGACATTAGTTCTTAATCATTAGTATTAGTAATTGATGATGGTGAAAGGACATTAGTTCCCATGATGAAAAATGATCCCCCCCCCCACCCCCACCCCCATCAATGTGTTGGATCTAACGTTTAGTGATGGAATGAGTGGAATCTCGTTATTCTTGTTTAAACGTATATCGAATTTGAGTTTTAAGAGAATAATTTTTTTTTTTGAAATGAAATCCTCTTTAATTAGTAGACTTACTTTGTGTGAATTTCAACTAGTCGAGTTAATTGATTTTTGGTTATTGAATAGAACCTTAATGGACATGTAATATTACCCTTAATTTTGATATTAGTTATTAATTGATTGTGAAAGAACAGTTTCCATGATGAAAAATGATTTTCTTTTTTTACCCCTTCAATGAGTTGGATCTCATGTGTAGTCACTATTAAGACATTATTTTGAACTTTAAAGTACGAAGAAATGAAAGGATGTGGTAGAAAGAGAAGAATCTCAATACCCTTGATTAAAAGTATCGGATTTGTAGCGGAAAAAAAAGTATCGAATTTGAATTTTAAGAACAAAATTTTTTTCTTGATATGAAACATTTTATCTTCTTAGTAGACTTACTTGGCATGAATTTCAACTAGTCGAGTCAACGAATCTCTAATTATGGAATACAACCTTAACGTACATGCAATATTATCCTTATGATATTAGTTCTAGCTTAATTAATCATAGTAGTAATTGATAGCCAAAGGACAATTTATGTTTCAATGATGAAATAGGTCCCCCCCATCACTAATGCATTTTTTTAAAAATCTCATAGTACAATGAAACGAATGATATGCTGAAACAAGCGAAATCTCATTATTCTTAATTAAAAATATCATGTATGAATTTTAAGAATAAAAAATTTCTTTATATGAAACATTTTATCTATCTTAATGTAAATGTACTTGACGTGAATTCGAACTAGTTTGAGTCAACAAATTTCTAGTACATGTAATATTTTACCCATTTGACATTAGTTCTTATGATTAGCCATTTGACATTAGTTCTTAATCATAATAGTAATGATAGAGAAAGGACAATTTCCATGATGAAAAATGATTTATTTTTTCTACTTTTCTTTGATGTTCAATGAATTGGATATCTCATGCCTAGTCACTAATGCATTATTTTTTAACCTTTAAGTGCACCGAAACAAATGGATATGTCGGAATTAGTGGAATCTCGTTATCCATAATTAAAGGTATTGAGTTTGAATTCTAACGAATTTAATTTAACAATTTAAAGATTCTTAAAGTCCTATTATATGTTGGTTTGGTTATTTTAAATTAGTTTAGCCTTTTCTTACACTTTTTTTTTAAGAGAAAAGGGTTGTTTTTGTCCAAGTCTAGGGTATGCTCGTCATGGTGGAAAATATTTTTTTGAAAAATGTTTTGAAAGAAAATAAGTGGTCTTTCTTACTTAAGAAAGTTTAATATTTAAGTAAAAAAATTCATTCAAAAAATATTTGTATATATTCTTAACAAATACTATGGATGGTAGAGTGGTGGGGATAGGAGCTACAACCTATATAGAGGTGGAGGTAGGGGTGGGTGTTCGGTATTTAATTTGGGAATATCAAATTTCAGGTTCGGTAATTAATAGTTAAAAGTAGATATCAAATACTAAAACTTTAAATTTCGATTTGGTACAGTAATCGGTAAATTAAATTTTGAATTGATATGGTATTCGGTAATACCGTATTGAAGTTGTAGCTGATTGTATTACAAAGTTAATACTATTTTTTCAATCGTTTCTATTTTTGATGTGGAGGTACAATATAATAGAAGATCAATAAGTAAGAAAATATCAAGAAAAATAAATTGATACAACTAAAAGACATGTATTTGAGTTGTTTATGTTTATTTTTTAATTTTCTTCTTTGGACTTGTACTAATGAGTAATAGACATGTTGATACATGATCTTCATTAAGTAAATAATTCAATATTCGGGAAATATCAAATACCAAATGGTACTAATGTCTCATACCAAACCCAAACCTAAACCCAAATACCATAATTCTAAAATTTTACTCCCGAATACCATACCGAATTCCAAATTATCAAAAATTTCAATTCGGTTCAGCAATTTGATTGTCGATATTTTATGTCCAGCCCTAGGTGGAGGTGAAGAATGAGGTATGTTGGAGGGAGTGAAGACAAAATCAAAATGAAACGTCTCTTTTATTTTCTCTGTTTTCACTACGGAACTCATTTTACTTATTTTTCTAGAAAAAATATTTTCTAAATTTTTTGATCAACAAAATATGAAAAATTGGAAAATTGTTTTTTCCCCTACGATTGGGCCTCCATAATTTGTTGGACGTTTTCATTATAGCCCAATTTTAGTATATGTAGTATTATCCCAATCCAAAAGAGTTATGGGCTTAAAACATACTGGGTAGGTGGATCCTTGAACTAATTCAGTGGTCCATAAAGAACAATGAAGATCTAAACATAACTTGTAAAATATTATAATATAAAAATATAAATTTTTGTACCACGAGAAAATTATTTATTTTGAAAGACAAAAATTAAAGAACAGAAATGCGAATTACAAAAAATTATTGTGTAAATTTTTTTTACAAGGTATCATATTTGGACATCAGTACTATTGAATATATGTTCAATTTTTTTACATGTTTAATACTTCAAACACGCCGTTTTGAATTTACATATGCCTAAAGTTCATTAATAAAACAATTAAACTTTTGTTATATTTGTATGAATTTGAAACAAAAATTTAATCATGTATTTGAACTTTAGTCATATAAAATTTCAGGCATCACACATATAAAGTTATTCCGAGATGAATAGACTTGTTTGACTGATTTTTATATAATATTCACTCCTTCAAGAGTTTAAATCTATCAAACTATTCACATTTAATCTCTGATGTGACATTTGTTCCTTTTTCAATCACTATTTAATTTTTCAATTATCACTAATATATTTTAAAAGTCAAATTAACATCTTAATTAAAATTAAACATCATTGTCACATGAAATGACAGAGAGGAAGCTTATCAAAGTATCATGTGAATGTAGTGATAGAAGTATTTATTCTTTTATTAAAAAAGTAAATGTCAATTTCTCAAACTGAGCAAAAGGACAAAATTGTCAAAAAGACCCACAAAACTCCAAGAAAACCAAATAAATCTGATTTTTCAAACTTTATCCAATTAGGATATTAAAGCATACAATGAGAATCTCAAACAAAACAAACACTACCTTTTTCATTATTCCCTTTTTACCCTTCCTTTGAGTAGTAGTACTATAAAAAAAGGAAGCAATATTTTTCCCCTTCAACAACAAGAACCTTCTAATTATTTATCTAACCTAATCTTAATAAATTATCACTAAATTAAACTAAGTTAAAATCACATAAAAATTGCTAGAATTTGTGTACCACAACCTTCCTCTCTCCACCATTTTCACTACTATAACTCTCCGATTTTCCATCTTCGATACTCTCCGATGACCGATCACCGTGTTGACCCGTTCCTCGAGCGTCAGATTCGGGCGAGTGAGAATGTGATTTTGATTGTGGCTTGTACACGTGACTACCAGGATGGTATAATTGTTGGTGGTGCTGGAGGTGGTGGAGTGATTGTAATGGTTGTGGCGTATTATAGAACTCTTGAGCTATTGCTTGTGGGGCCGCAATATAGTGAGGTGATGGTGCATGGCTAGTTGAATGTGGTCCATAAAATGTGGCTGTAGGTGGTGCACCACCGTGTGCGGCTGCGGCCGCGTACTCTGGTGGGACCCATATGCCACCTAAAACCACTAGGTGAGGTGGTGCTGTTGTTGCTTGTGGACTTGGACTTGGTCTTCGAGTGTGAAGTCTATACTTCTGTATAATTAAATCAAAACAAATTAACTTAAATATGTCATGATATTTTTATGATTATAAAAGTATATTATTAAATATAAAATAAATAAAAAATCAAACTTATGTAGGGTTAGTTTTCTTGGGAGTTGTGTGTGTGGGGGTGGGGGTGGGGTGAGGGGTGGTTGCAATTGGTTAACATGTATACCTGCAAATGGCTTTTAACTTCATCATTGGTCAATCCATCAACTTTCATCAACTCTCTGATTTGTTTTGGAGTGGCCACTGAAAATCATTACACAAAAAAAGATTAGATTGCTTGCTTGCAAAGTAAGAAAAGAAAACAACCAAATGATGACATGATAATTCTTTTTGACTATAAACAAACAGTTTAAAAGTTTGAAAGACCAATAAAAAGTACATGTAAGACTAGACTATAACAAGAAACATATCTAAATATATAGATTTACCAAAATGAGAGTTTTTTTTTCCTTTGCAATGATTATGTATTTTCTTTTATATAATTACATCGTTCACAAGTTAAAATTATATTTGTACTGTTATTTACATAATCAATGCATATAATTTAAAAAGGGTGCAGTCTGATGCACAACACATCTCGTGTTCACACAAAGTTAAGAGAAGAGTCGCACCACCCAACCTGGATTAAGTGATTTCACGACTCGAATCGATAACCTATAGGTCACTCAAAAACAACTTTATCGTTGCTCCAAGACTCTCCTTCATCAGTATATATAACATAAAACAAAAATAAATGAATAAAAAAAGATTGGTATAGACAAATATGTTATTACCTTGAGAACCACCTAACATTTGAAGAGCATTAACAAAACGCCTATGCAAATCAGGTGACCAACATCTTCTTGCCTTTCTATGTGGTTGTTGTTGTTGAGTACTTGTACTTGTGTTGTTGGTACCACCTCCAATGCCTTGAGAGTCTTGTTGAATTTCCAAATTCTTGTTATTATTATTATTATTATTATTGTTATCTTCCACTTGTAATAATGTCTCATTATTATTTTGTTTATTAGATGAAGCAAGTGCTAGTGTTGTTGGACTTGGACATGAAGAATTGTTGTTGTCCAATGATAATTTTGGGGCAACAGAAAAGGCCATATTATGATGATCATTTTCTTTGTTACAAGTAGTTGATATTTGTACTTGTTGCTTTGTTTCTTGATGATCACTTGGTGGACTCCATAATTGGGCAGAAGTCATCCAATTTGCCTTATTATCAACAATAGTAGATGTGTTATTTGCTACTATTTTTTCAGCTCCTAATTCAACACTTGCATTGTTATTCTTAAGTGGAATGAATTCTTCAAGAACTGGTCTCATGTGTCCAATATGATTACTTTCTCTATGGGAGTGAAGTTGTTGCCTTGAAGCCTCCATAGCTGTTAATTCCCCCAAAAAATGGACCAATATTAGACTTGCAACAACAACATACGCAGTGTAAGTTCACAAGTCAGGTCTGAAGAGGATAGGATATATGCAGACCTTACCCTAATTTTGAAAGATAGAGAGATTGTTTTCGAGAGACCGAGAGTTATCATAACAGGTTTGAAAAGGCAACAAGTAATAAAAAAAAATAGACTATTAATAAGGTTTAAGCTAGCATATGTGCTATATATTGAATGAAAGATTTGAGTTCTATATATCCTACCTATGAATACACAAACTTTAATACATATCAGTGTAGTTTAACATGTTATAGCATGTTGCGTACCATTTTTATTAGGTTATCAATTATAATACTTATCATAAAGATATACCAATAATTACCTTATATATAACAATTATGTTGAATAGTTTCCTTAATCATCATACTCTTAAATGGTATAATCAATAATTTTTGAGTCCTACTATTCTTGATTTTGATACATCTCATACATAAACTTGTGCACAAAGAAAAACATGTCTACCATATAATAAGCTAAAGTAAGATTTATTATGATCGTATAAAATTATTTACACAATCAGTATACGTATCAGAAGATGGATACTAGTTGTTGAAAAGAATGAAGAGATAATAAATTACGTACCATTGGTTAAAAGTTGCATGCAAAGGGGAAGTTCACGTTTGAATGCATCAATCTTGACCCTTTCTTCTTCAAGTCGAGTTAAGAATTCTTCAAGATTTTGTGTTTGATCAATATTTTTCTCACCAAATGATTTCAAAAGCATAGAATAACTTTGATGGGGTTTGCATTCAAGGCTTAATTCTGAATTTGATGATGCCATATTCATGATTGCCAATATATTTTTTTCAAAAACTCAAAAAAACGAGCTAGGTCTAGCTTTAAAATTCGGTGCAAGTACAAGTGTCTATTCAGATATTTCGCGTATATAATCCTCAAACAACAAATGGATTTGTATTCATGATCAAATAAGGAAGATGATAAAAAAAAAGTTGTTAGGTTTTTGAAAACACAAAGTGGTGTGTGTGGAATAGAGAGGAAAAAAGGGAGGAATTGTTTGTTTATGAACACAAGGTGGATTCAAATATTTGTGAAGAGGATGGTGGTCTTTTTAGAGGGTTAAGTTCGAGGGAGAATAAAGTAAAGATTCTTGAAAGAGGAAAAAAAAAGTGAAAAGTAAAAGCAAAGGGAAGGATAAAGAAAATAAAGAAACAAAACAAAAAAAAAAGATTAAAAAAAAAAAGAAGAGAAAAGAAGGGATAGTAACTTCTTGTAAAGAGTAAAGGCAAAAAGCTATTTGTTGGTAGTCATGAAAGTGTGAAAGGGTAAGTTGTCTTGAGGTATATATGGCTAGGATTTGTCATGAACAATTGTTTTTATTTATATATCAAATACTATTGGTCTATTTTAACATGTTATAGAAGATCAGTTATTATTTTTATTATGTCGCTAATTTATTTTATATACTTTATCATAAAGTTTGCTTATAATAATATTATAAGTGATCTAATTCAGTAAATATTCTTTCATATCGTCAATGATTGTAGAATTTAAATCCATGGATATCAGGATCAATTTTTTTGGGGGATAGGCTTGTGAAGAAGATAGTTTATCCCTCCCTCGATCGTCATCTGGCTGCTGAATTTTTTGATATCTTTTATACTTTCCCCAAGGCTCGAGCTGTATGAGGCAAATACTCATCCACCTATCATTCAAAGGCCACGTCGAGCCTCATTCCAACAGTAGCGCGGATAGGGAAGAAGCAAGTTTTATCCCGCCCTCGATCAAAAGCTAGTTGTTGTTGAATTTTTCGATCTCTTCTATACTTTCCACATTTAAGGCTCGAGTTGTATGAGGCAAAAACTCATCTACCTACAATTCAGAGGCCACATCGAGCCTCATTCCAACAGTAAGGGTGCGACTTAGGTCAACTAACACACAAGAGGTATAATTCACTCAACGATTATATTTGGGTTTCGAACCCCATATGGAAAGCTGCGAGCATTGTTATTTGAGAGGTTTTGATCACTGACACAAACCTCGTTTTCATTTTATTTATGAGAATTCAATGTCAATAAATCATCTCTATCGTGTGATTATATCATGTTTGAGCATGAATGCATGATGAATCACCTCGTGCCTCGACCTAGCTATCACCTAATAATTATTATGTTCACGATTATTCATCTATCAATGTATACAATGCTCTAACCACTCATATAATTAGTTTTCTGAAAAATATAAAGTAATTAACTCATGAACATATTATAGTCGATAAAACTATACTGATAATGTAAAAGTTATAATTATATAAGTTAAATGGTTGAGATGTAAAAGAAGGAATCAATTTAGGTGTCATGTGATTAGAGAAAAGAAAAGAGTCTGATTTTGGAACCTTTGGTACTTTAGGACAGTCTTTATATGAAATTCTATAATCACTCAAAATAAAAGATGATATTCTCTTCTTCTTCCTTCTTCTCATAGGGTTTACCTTTTCCTTTTAGCTTCTTTTAATCTTTAACTTACAAATTTTCTACATCTTTAACTTACAAATTTTCTACATCTTTAACTTAATAATATGCTACAAAAGATTCATCTAGTAAGTTGTGTTATTCAAGATTCTAAATACAATTCTACTTTTGGGCTTAATGGGTATCTTACAGACAGTAAGCCACTAATAAAAACATTTTCAAGAAAATAAGTTATATTCAACTATAGTAATAGTAATTAATTAAATTATTTTCATGGTGTATAGAGTTGATAGTAGTACTTGGAAATGTACTTTTAAACAAATTATTCAAATGCACCAATTCTTTAAATTAATAATGTGAATCTTGATTCCATTTCTATGGTTGATTTAACTAATTATAAAGTTTTCCCCCACTAGCATATACATCCATTATGTTGTTCTTCTATTTATTTATTTATTTACTGAAATTTGCACTTTTAATCCCTTAAATATTGATAAATTGTGATTTAGCCCTTGTGATATTTAACTGAACATATTTAACCTTCAATAATTTGAAATGTGCACATATGATCCCTCTTATTTTGAATCTTCATAAATTTAAGGGAAAATACATAAGGAGCCCCAACATATGCCCGAATCTCAGAGACACCCTTATACTATACTAAGGTCCTATTATCCCTCCCCCCCTCCGAATTTATTTTATAAATAATTTTCTACCCCTTTTCGGCCTACGTGACACTATCAACCAGATAGCTTAAAAAAATTGTCAATACGAGCTGGGCCAGAAGATAGTGCCACGTAGGTCGAAAGGGGTAGAAAATTATTTATAAAATAAGCTCGGGGGTAATAGGACCTTAGTATAGTATAAGTGTGTCTCTGAGATTTCGGGCATAGATTGGGGGTACTTATGCATTTTCCCTAAATTTAACAAACTATATATTAATCATTGCATTATATAATACTCATGTTTTTTTTTAAGTTTGGATAATACTTCATATTTGAGAGTACTACAGTTCTAGAAAGAGTCTAATTATTAGTATAATTTTTCCATAAAAAATTAAGGGATCGAAAACTCAAAGACACTTGGTAATTTTTTCTCTTCTATTCAAGATTTGCTGGACAGAATTACCTGATATCTACATAATTGTGTTGGTAAAAGGTAGCACATACCCTATAAATTTTGATGTGCACAAGATAATCCTAACACCACAATTATAAAAAGTGGCCAAAATTAACACATATTTTTAATTGATTAAATATTAATTATACTTTAAAAAGGTTAAATATGTTTGATTCAATTATCATAAAGATCAAAATTAGAATTTAAAGGATAAAAAAAAATGCTACCATTGTCTTTTTCCAAACCATGTTATGGTAAGCATGGGAGAGAAAAAGGAGGACATATTAAAGATGGTGCTTAAGTATCAATCAACCAAAGCAACTTTCTTTTATCATCAATTGAGATTCTCCATTCTTAATCAGATGTCTAAAATTCAAACTTTTGGGAATGAAAAAAAAAATATTATCGAGAATGTTATCTTCAAAAATGAGTCCTGCAATGCGTGAATTCAAATTTAATCAGAGATCTCGATACAAATATATATATATCAAATACCAAGTGGAAAACCAAAAGAACTTTTCTTTATTTGCTTCAAAAGTTACATAATTGTTTTATAGAATTGAGTGCACATATAATGTGTGTGTGAGAGAGAATATCTAATCTATTCAAATTCATTGATTTACAAAAGAATATAATATTTGGTTGAAAGAAAAGAATATCTGGAATTCCAATTCTACGACTCTAAATTAAGGAAAGGTAAGTAAGAGTGAAGGATCTTATAAAAAGGAACAAATTATGTCTCACAGGAATTTAAAAAGTATATTAAAGGGAGCTTAAGGGATTGTGGGGAATCTTCTTCTGCTAAATAACTTTAATGAAGTGGATAGGAAGGTACCTAGATTCTTTATATTGTTTTCTAATTAAATTATAATATTTCTTGAGAAAGATTGGATCTTGACCAAACTTTTAGCACAATTTTCTCAAATCATCGATCATACCATAGTAAAGTTTGAGAAAAATAAAATGAAATTGGCTCTTATTATGTTTGTAATCGCGGATTCCGAATTTTTTTATTATATTTTTCAAGTTTTAAACTTGATTAACATTTGAAGTTGAACCGAATTTCAATCTAGTTCAAATTCAGACATAGGGTTTAAAGTTAGATATTGACTCTCTGAAATATTTCGTTGATCACTACACCCTTTCTATTCATCCCAAGTAAAACTAACATTCTATTTTCATTATGATTTTTTTTTTAGCTATTTGTGGATATATTGTTTGGATGAGATGACCATTCAAGAAAAGGGATTTTTTTTTGTTCTTCATTTTTAACACACAGCTTCCTTAAATTAAACCTCATAATATTCATTTGTAACTTGAGGAGAGGTAGTTATCTTATTTTATGAATAGAAGAATTGCAGTTAGTGGAACAAGAATTTCATTTATCTTTTTAAAACTATGCATGAATAATTGGAATGAAAAGAGCACATTTCTATATAGACTAATTCTAATTTCCATTTGTTATCTTATTTGTAACATTTCAACTTTGGTATCACTATGTCATGTCTTAATTATTGTATTTTTAATCATTTGGTGTATGAAACTCAGTCATTTAGTTAATTTAAATTTGTAAAGTATAAGATTAGGAGGGATGCGATCCCTATTAAGAATTTTTCAATTTTAAAAATTGACTTGAGATCACTGATTAAGAATGCATGGATCTCATTCATTTACTACATCCTTTGGTAATATGGCATGCTATGAGTAACCATAATTAAACTTAGGGTGTGTTTGATATAAAGAAAAATGTTTTATATATCACCTAGAAAATAAGTGATTTTTAACTTATTTTTTGATGTTTGGTAATTAGTAAGAAAATATAGCATATCATGAGCCTTTATATATGATCTAGACAAATGCTATAACATCAGATCCGGATCCCCACCCTTTAAAACAGAGGCATACCTCTATCAGGATCTAAAATCTGACCTAACCCCAAATTCAGCTTGACACCCAACACTGACCCGGAGCCTGACTCCCAACCTATGATGACATAACCTCAACACACAACCTAGGACCTAACATCGGCCATGACTTAGAACTTGAATCCAAACCCTGATACAAGACCCCACTCTCAATCCTTAACTCATGACTCTTGATCCTGACTCGAGTTTAAAATCCTGACCTTGACCCTAACCCCAATCTTAGACTTGACTCTCAACTTTTGATTCTGACCTCGATTTAGGATTTGACTTCCTGTCATGATTTGAGGCCCTGTTCTCAACCTTGGCCCTGATTCTGAACGGGGTTGGAGTCGGGAGTTGAATTTCAATTTGGGTCGGGTGATAAGGTTGAAAAAGAATTTTAGAAATTTATTTTATTTTATATTAGAAAAGTCATTTTTCTTAAATTAAAAAAAAATCATTTAAAAAATATTTACAAGATATTTAAGCCAACCAATTACCTAAGAAAACTTCCTACCAAACACACCTTAGTGGTAGCATATAGTTGGGTACAACTTTTTTAGAATGACTATTAGACGCTCACTTAGCATAGCAGTACACAAAGTAAGATTAGTGAACCTTTTCCGTGCTTCAAGTATTTGATATTCCGAATTCATTGTTTTGATTAATTTAAATTCTAATCCTAGAAAGTTGATTATGCTAGAAACATTATTGCAAGGAGAACTCTATTCTTACTGCTCAAATACAAGACTTCATCATAACTGGTTATGTATAAATTAATATTATATATCTAAAAAATAAATATAAATAAATACTTAAATTTAATCTCAACTGACAAATACTTCAATTTAATTTGAATAGACACATGTATACTCAATTTGTCTCCACTATTTTATAAGCTAAACACTTCAACTTAAAATCATCTAGATATCTCTAAAAATTATGTGTTACATCAACATTTAATGTCCACTAGACACAATTAGAGTGAGTCATAATATTTACTCAGTTGACAGTAAAGACCAAGTTAATATATCTAAATATACCCCTCGAAAAAAGTTAAAACTCTTACATCTAATTATTCCACTCATATAGTAACAGTAACAACATAGGCCTTTTCATTAGAGGAATATTACACAAAGTGAAAGAGAAAGAGAAAGAGAGAGACTGCATCTAATTCCTTAGCTTTTGGACTTTGCCAAAAGAAAGAAAGAAAAAAAAGAGGTGTTTTGAAGTGTATTGGGTGAATGATGAAGCTTTAATTTGTTGCTTTCTATGATCACTCTTCATTTACAAGACTCTCTCAACTCTCCAAAACATAACTTTTTTGAAGATTCTCTTCTCCTATTCCCCTTTCTTTTTTCTCTTTATTCAGTGTTCGATATTTATACTATAAAGTCCTGATTATTAATCTCAATTCACGTAATACACAATCTATCAAAGAGAAATTTTTTTTGCTCTCGAACGAAATTTTTCATCTGAAGTTCATATCAGACTCTGATTAAGAATGAACGAATTATATTCATCTTGCCACTATTCTTAGTGATAGCAAAAAAGAGTTTACGCTTACATTGTCGATGTATAGATTCTTTTATTATAATAAATAGGTAAAATTTATAACAAATCTGATATGATAATTTTGACAACGTAACGTGTAAAATGCTTTGAGGATTGTAATTTTTTTGCTCTGTCAGTGTATATCTATTTTTTTTTTAAAAAGGTTAGTTTGTCTGTCCTATGCATGGGATT
Organism: Solanum raphanifolium; assembly: GCA_036250405.1. Lineage (NCBI taxonomy): Eukaryota > Viridiplantae > Streptophyta > Magnoliopsida > Solanales > Solanaceae > Solanum > Solanum raphanifolium. The sequence continues at coordinate 23,249 of JAJOOE010000894.1, read as the reverse complement.
CTCCTAGTGACACGTTTTTTAGATTATATTCCCATAATATATGGTCCTTCTGAATATCCCTTTTGTCTGGAAGTCCAATTTTTAGAATGTTCTGTCCCTCCGCCCCCCCGCCCCCACCCACCCCCACCCACCCCCACCAAAATTTTAAATTGGAAAACTCCACCATAGATTAATTTTTATGTAATATAATACTATACTAAATAATTGTGAAAAATGGACACCGCTATATATGTGTATGTTGTGTACATATTGAAAATTTGCGCTTTTGGTCCTTAAATTGTTTAGAATTTTTAATTTCAATCCTCATAATATCTGATTAAATATATCTAACTTTTAATTAATCAAAAATAAATATAAAAAGAAAAAAGAAAGGGAAAACCCGCGTATATTCCTTTTAATATAAAAAGCCCACCAATAATGATTTTCTAAATAATTAATATCAAGAAATTAAACGAATTTGTTTATTGAACTTTCTATTGTTAAAAAGTTTAAGTTAACAAAAAAAATATGTTTATCTTTTTAAAAATAATGAGTATATCAACGAAAGAAATATTCTAGTTAAAAATATACTTTTATTTGTCTAAAAGTCATACACTTACAGAGCATAAATATTCAAATTAAGACAAGCTAAGTACTTTTTTATACTTGATAGAATTAAACAAAATTATAATTATTAAAAAGATTAACGTTTCTGTGTATCATTGGTGCAATATTAAAGTGCCACATTAAAGATTAAAGAAAGCCTATGGAATATCTTTTTTCCTAAAAAAGAAAGCCTATTCCCCGTGTTTTAATTTATTTATCTTAATTTAACTTGGTGCAGAGTTTAATATAATTTTTTTTTATTTTGTGATTTTAAATGAAAAATATGTATAATGTATTAAAATAACTTTCGAATTTTGTGATTTTAAATATATCACGTAGAATGTTGGGTGTAAAGAGTAGCAATGGCGGAACTAGGATCTTTAATTAGGGGGTTTTAAATATGAAGAAATAAACACACGGAGTAGCCGAAGGGGGTTCGACGTCTACAATATATACCTAAAAATTTATTTTAACCATGTATAAATGATATAATTTTCCGCCGAAGGAGATTAGGATGAACCCCTAGCAATAAGGTGGCTCCGCTACTGAAGAGTAGGAGTATGTATTGATATACTTTTTAAAAAAAAAGACATACCCAAAAAAAAAATAAGACAAGCAAATTAAAATAGAAAAAATGTTATTTGTATTAGAGAAAAATTAAAGCACATCCTTCCAATTGTTTTCCAAAATATTCCTTTCTGCCAACTTTTGGTTGGCTTTTTATTTTTTTCTTGCATGCATTATATGCTCATATGAAAATGTATGTTATGATTTCTGGCACGTAAAGTATTAAATACTTCTACTTAACTTGTAATTTTTTTTTTTTTTTACAAACTCATTCAAAAAATTATATTTTTTATTTGAGTTTAAGTTTTATGCATCAATAATATGAAAAACATTTGCATGGTCAAATTACTTTTATATATATGTAAATTTCTCGATAAGCATTAGTAGCGAATATGATAGGATAATAATCAACCTGTTGTTAAAGATATATCGAATATATTTACATTATCCGTATATAACTTAAATATATTTTCTAATTGAACTTTCTTTTGTATTTCATTATAATATGTCAAGAAAAAAGATCTAACTGGTAAAAACACGTGAATAATAGTCAATTTTCAGCGGATTTTCTTCGGAAATTTCTGTCGAAAATTCAAATATTTTTAATAATTATTATCATTATAAATACTGGTAAATTGAGATGATGAAATGAGTTGATTGAGATTTCTCCGTCCTTAATTAATTAATAAGATGTTTCAAATTTAAATCTTAAAAATGAAAAACATCTTGTTGGGAGAGACGGCCACGGCCTGATTTAAGCCAACAACGCGTTGATTCAGATTAATCAGGTTCTCATACGGATATATATGAGTGGGAAAAAAAGAGAGGATTAGTGGTGTATATATATGATGCTAAAGTATACTTTTGAAGGAAATATAAAAGTTTACTTTGGAGGTAGAGATTCGTTTATTTTCAAATATATATACGTACTTAATAGAACTTTAATTAGTGTGATCTCCTACATATAAAAATTAGTGGATATTCCTCAAGAAAATTTATAATATTGATTAGCAAGCTATACTAATTGCATACTTATTAATCTTCCTAACCAAGATTAGGCATGGGATATGCAAGTCAAGGACAACTTAATTTACTATTAATCAAAATAATCAAATCATGCATGATGGAAACATAATTGTGTTCTCAAAAGGCCTAGCAAATTATTTTATGTATAATGTATAAAATAAGGGAAAAGGGAAAAAAATTCTCTAATTCGAGAGAAATATAAATCATCCTAGGATGAAATGGCACAAAATAAATAATAATGTTAATAGTTTGTGGGACTAATTTAGTAATTTTGAGAGTAAAAGTAGAAGGGTAAATTCGGAGGGGATTTGTGCCAACTGATCTTTAATTTTTGCTCCTCAAGGTAAATAAATTTTTCACGGGGAATAATTTATATTTTCACATCATAGCATCCCACAAGTTAGGTTCCGTATCCTTAAAGTTGTCCCACTAGACATAAGTTTTATTTGTAGGGCACATATCAGAGTTGAAGTCAAGATTTGAAGCTTATGAGTTCTAGATTTTAATTTTTTTTAAGTTGTGGGGTCCTAAATTAATTATATGTACATTTTCAATGAAATTTTAAAAAGATAAATATAGAGTTTGAATTAAAATTACTAACGGTTTCAACTAAACACGTAGTCAACACTCTTCCTCTACCTCTGATAAAAAAAGTAAAGACCAGCCCATCTAAAAAACAAATTATCGTATATTTAAATGTTACTTCTTACCAATTTTGAACATGTGAAATCCATTCATTTTATTCCAAAGCTCTCTGAATGGCAAAAACAATTTGGAATAATATTGGGGCAAATTTGGATATTTTCAATATCCCTATTCCGTCTTATCCAATAATATACCCCAACTATAGTACCCAAATCAATTTGAATATTTGTTATCAATAATTCAAAATTCTATTATTCAATCCTATCCTAAGCTTATAAAGTGATAAACATACAAATTAAAGGTTGGTATTTAACTATATATTTTGCATTATAATGAAATATTATTCTCTTTTTAGGCTTTGTGGAAAGTGAAAAAAATGTACATTTACGGGTTGTAAGGCCTTCTTTAAGAATCTTTTAATTGGCAAAGTATTCAAATAATGAATAAACTGATTAGTCTATTAAATCCCATAAAAATCCATTTTGGATAATTAGGTTCTTTCATTTTTTAATTATTTCCCATTTTCCCATTCTCAAAATAAATAAAAGTTTTCTTAATTACCTCAATCATTGATGTCTTTTGTAATAAATTTGTGATCTACAATAAAAAAAAAATTGGCCACTATACTAATATCCTCTTCGATATCAAGTGAATTCAACAATTTATATAAAATTGAAAATATGATTTTCTAACGAATTTTATTGTGTAGTCATGAAGTCAACTCTTGTCAAAATCAATGTAGAATGAAGGAGACGATCCTGCTAATTTTGTGTGGACTTTGCCAATTTACGGGTCCCTTCCCAAGATATACGTATTTAGTATTCAAAATTCTATTTGGGCTTTGACTTCTTTTTAATTTTTTTTTTAGTATTTTTCTTTTGCATATATATAAACAAATAAATAAATAAATAAATAAAGCATCCAAAGCATGATAAATTAAGTGGAGAATGGAATTAGAATCACTTTGGTCGGCCTCTTAGCAAAAGATGTACTTAAGAGTATTGTTGAAGATTGGAAATCAATTGGCCAATTAAAAGTAATTTTACAAAAATAAAAATAAAAATATATATAATGAAATATTTTACATATCAATCAACTATGCTTCCATTAAAAAAAAAAAATTAGATTATGATATTTGACACAAATATCTATATCTTAGTACTTTTTTTGCATCTTTGATCATAATTCGTTATATTTGTGCTTATATTGATATATTTATGATTTCTATGTACGTTCATGTTGAGAGCTTTTAGAATATATTAATGAAGAAGTGCAATGTGTCACACATGAAAATGTGAGAATAGTGAAGACAAGCAATAATTGCTATGTAAGGGGTGTCACAAGAGCAACACATGGAAAACAATTTTTTGATTGAAATGATTCATTGTTTAAAACATTTTAATTGGTTAGTTTTGCAATTTTACAATAGTAATAAATAAAAACCATCCCACTTTTGAGAAAATACTAATCGATTAATTGATTACTTAGTTAAGTCTGATAACCGTTGATCATAAGTCTTTGTGGGTTCGTCACTTAACTTTTAAAATCACTATATATTACTTGTACCACCATCGACTTTTATATATATATATATATCCTTTTACGAGGTTATTCCAAATTCATGTTTAATCTTTAGTTGTCGCGTTTAGTGTCAACTAACAAGACAAGAATCATCTACGGATACAAAAAAAAAAAGTATACGAAATTACAAAAAAATGGATTCGGGAGGGGGAGGGTGTAATAGGACCTTAATTAGTTTAGTTAAGATGTGTATCTGAAATTTCAATTATAGTCTAGAGAGGAAATTGTGTCTTATCCCTAATTTATATAAAGATGTATGCCATATTTTTATTAATATCGCATAGAGAAAATGGTCAAAAACCCCTCCAATCTATATTCGAAATTCCAACTACACACTTTGACTTCACGAGAATCCTATCACCCCCCTGTAGTGTTTAAAACTAAAAATTTTACCTCCCTAAATGCTTAGCTGGCAAAGTGAGTGTATTTCACTCTCTTAGAGAGAGTGAGCACAAAAAACAAATATTAAAACATTATTTTTAATATCTCTTTTTACAAATATATGTTTTTTTTTCTTATTTATTACTCCCTCCGTTTCACAAAGAGTGACCTGGTTTGACTTGGTACAAAGTTTTAGAAAATAAAGAAATACTAAATTGCCCTTCAATCTTGTGGCTTTAAACATGCCACGTAGAAAGCTGAAATTAAAATGTTACCAAAAAAGGAAAGAGGTCATTCTTTTTTAAACAGACAAAAAAGGAAAGGAGGTCATTCTTTTTGAAACAAAGGGAGTATATTTCTTCTCCATAGCAACAAAGACCAAATTCCTCCACCATTCACCATCTCTAAGCCGTCATTGCCACCACCATCTTCACCGGATTCATTATTGTTGATTTCACACAAGCTTTTAAATTCTCATATAAAAAACTTCTAAAAACCAATCAAATCAATTAAAGATAAAATGACATGTATTTATATCACCCAAAAAAGGGATTTGGATCAAATTTGAAAAATAAAATCAAATTGGGTTTACATTAAATCCAATTGAACTCCCAAATTAGAATGTTTTCTAATTTATTTATAGATCCTTTAGTTTATTTTTCAGTTTACCCTCTCTCCGTTACTCGACTGGCCGGTGAAATGCTACCGCAACCACCACTATCCCCGCCTCCGGCGAAACCCAAACCACCATCAAAATCCTCCCCCCCCCCCGCACTGCTTCGAGACCAGCGAACTCCGCTGAACCAAGAAAAACCTCGACAAAGCAACGATATGTACAAATCTTGTTAGTTTGTTTTTCACGTTCTCCGACGAACAAAGCTCGAATATCACTTGACGAGCTCCGCTATCGTTGTTCATCTTTGTTCTTCACAATCCAATTTCAGTGGATTTTGGTGTTTAAAGTTATGGTAAAGTTACTTTAGGAATTTGAAGGAAATGGAAGAAGAAGTTACTTTAGGATTTGAAGAAATTGGGAGAGTATAGGAGAAAGGGGAAATGAATTATAAAAAAATTGAAAAAAATATTAAATTAATAAAATTTCCATGTGTCAAGCGCGTGAAATTCACATATCAACACATATGTGGTTGTGGTCTTTTAAGGGTGTAATTATTTCAGTTTTAAATAGTTCAGGGGGTGATAGGACTCTCGTAATTAAAGTGTGCAGTTGAAAATTTGAATATAGATTAGAGAGGCTTTGATCATTTTCTCTATCGCATATGGATAAACTTTTACTGTGATGCTCCACTATAGTAACTCCCAACAATTTAGTAAAGTTTGACTTGAACATTGTACATTATACTATGTTGCCACTAAAAGTTAGTATTCTTAGCAAATAATTGTCGCCAATAATAAATAAGTCGCCTAAAAGTAAGTATTATTGGCAATTATTGTGGCCGCTAATATATTGACCTAAAAGATATACAAGTTGCCACTAAAAGTACGCTATGGAAGCAACTATAGTCGCCGCTAAAATATAATAGTCACCAACCACAGGAAGCATTAGTAGCAATTATATCGCTACTAAAGCATTATTAGGTGATGGATTGACTTACTGATAATAGTCAATCTGTCTTTGTTCCGGGAAGGGGAATTGTGGACAATATTATTCTAAGTCATGAATTGGTTAAACATTATAATAGGAAAGGGGTATCACCTAGGTGCATGCTTAAGATTGATATGAAAAAAGCCTACGACTCTGTGGAGTGAGTTTACTTAAAGCAGGTTCTCAATGGTTTGAATTTTCCTGAAAAGTTTGTTTAATGGATTATACAATGTGTGACTATTGTTTCTTACTCCATCCTGGTGAATGGTAGTACTACTCAATCCTTCTCCGCGAAAAAAGGCCTAAGACAGGGGGATCCACCATCCCCTTATCTTTTTATGCTAGTGATGGAATATTTTACAAGAATTCTAAAGCAGCTTAGGAGTATTTCAGACTTTAATTTTCATCCAAAATGTGAGAAACTTAACATTATTCAATTGAGCTTTGCAGATGACTTATTGTTGTTCAGTAGGGGTGATGCAGGATATGTTAAACTGTTGCATGAATGTTTCTCTGAATTCTCAAAAACTTCAGGATTGCAGGCAAACTATGATAAAATCTCCATATACATTTGAGGGGTGCATAACTTGGAACAGGAGGCAATACTTAAATACCTAGGCATACCTTTGAGCTCCAAGAAACTTAATGTTAAATAGTGCAAACCTTTAATTACTTGAAAAAATGTTAGGCAAAATCACTATTAAGTGTGTTATTTGGTATTCAGATATACTGATCTGAGATTTTTTTAATACCAAAAAAGGTGATTCAAATGATAGAATTAGTTTGCAGAAAGTTTCTCTGGACTGGGAGCCTTAATGGGTTTAAAAAGGCACTTGTGGCTTGGGAAAAACTATGTCATCCTAAGGTTGCTGGTGGAATTAACCTACTAGACCTTCATAGATGGAATCAGGCTACACTATGTAAACTTCTGTGGAATGTATGTAAAAAAAAAGACAAGTTGTGGGTTGTATGGGTGCATACATTGTAACACCTCTATATTAGAAAGAGTTAAATTTAGAAAGAACTAATTCGGAAAGAGCCAAATTGAGAATTTGTTAAGTTATGCTTAAGTTGTGAGTTTTGAGTCAACTTCAAACAATCATAACTTTCAGTACATGATGAGTTATGAGGTCCATAAGATATCAAATGAAAGGTCTTTCAATCTTCTTTCCAACTCCACCGAGTTTGTTAAATTTTGAGTTTGTATGAGGGACATATGCCCGTTTGAAGCCAGTCTGTCCAGTTAAAAAAATTTACCCGAATTAATGAGGGGTATTTTGATTTTTTCCTTATCCCATCAGCTTGAAACATTTTGGTAATATTTTAGGGGTCTAAACTGATTTGGGTCAGTTTTCACAATCCTAAATTACGCTTAGAATTTTAGAGAGAAGTTCAAGAAGAGAAAAGAGGAGAAAAAAAAGAACGATCAAGATTTCTTGCGAATCGAGGATTTGCTTCGCCAAATAGAGGTATGTAAGTTTTCATAGTGTTGAGTTCGTTCACCCACACACCAATCATGTGAATTCCATTTGTTATTTCGTTCTTGAGATTGAATGAAATTCTTGAGGTGTTGTTCTTCATCTTGGATTACAATATTTGGTTGAGTTCTTGAGGCGAGGATCTTGTTAATGAGTATTGTTTTTGATAATTTTTTAGTAGATTTTTATGTAATTAAGTTGGGTAAACTAATCTAAGAGGGTTTGGAAAAAACCATTCAATTGTAGACGTATTAGGGTCAGAAAACGAGAAACGATTCGTCAAAGTTGTCGCGTCGTGCCAGCAGTGCGCCAGAAATTGGTCTCTGAAGTTCAGGGGCTGGCGCCCCACGCCACTCAGTGCGCTAGGGTCACCTTCCCCATCTGAGTTCTTTTAAAGTTTACCTTCACTTCTTTCTGATTCTAACTACTCTAAACTACATCTAAACATCGAGAGATCCTTCATAACATGAATCATAACCCTTGAATTCATAATTCAAATTCAAGGTAGAGATAAGAGTAAAGTCTTGAGAGTTCTTTCGAGAAGTCTTTTACAATATTTTAAAACTTGTTTTAAGACTTGAGTACTTGAGTATGAGGATGAGGATGAGTAGAGTTGAGTTTCAGTTTTCAAGAAAGTATGTATTAAAGGCAACTTTCGTCGCCACCAAAAGATGAATTTGTCTCCACTAAAAGTTTGTATTAGTGGCAACTTTAGTCGCCACCAAAAGATGATTTTGTCTCCACTAAAAGTGTGTATAGTGGCAACATTAGTCGCCACCAAAAGATGAATTTGTCGCCATTAAAAGTATGTATAAGTGGCAACTTTAGTCGCCACCAAAAGATGAATTTGTCGCCACCAAAAGTATGTATTAGTGGCAACTTTAGTGGCCACCAAAAGATGAATTTGTCGCCACTAAAGGTTTGTATTAGTGGCAACTTTTGTCGCCACCAAAAGATGAAATTGTCGCCACTAAAAGTTTGTATGGCAACTGTGTCACCACCAAAAGATTAAATTGTCGCCACCAAAAGATTAAATTGTCTCCACCAAAATATTAAACTGTCGCCACTAAAAGACTATATTAGTGGCAACTTTGTCCCCACCAAAAGATTAAATTGTCGCCACTAAAAGACTATATTAGTGGCAACTTTGTGGCAATTTAGTCGTTGCCAAAGGACTTGAAGTCGCCACTAAAAATAATTATTAGTCTCTATTGCCTTTAAAAGATATTATTCGTGGAAACTTTAATCGCCGCTAAAGATATAGTAGTCCCCACTAAAAGCAATTGTCAGTGGTACCTAGATCTAACTCACACAAATTTTAAGTGATTGACTAATTTATGGGGTCTTAATGTATAAGCCATGATAATATATTTAACAATCAGAGTTTAGACACTATATAAATATAAGTTCACCACAATCAATGTTGCGCCCTTGCTAAATCTAGCTACTATTAGTTGTAAACCTCCAATGAATGAAATCATGTTGCTGTATCATAATCATAATCTCCATTATCGACATCTCCTTCTAAGGATATTGATGTTGCAAGAGTATAATTATAATCATCATTACTTCTTTTCAAGAATGTTGTGGTAGTATAGTCATAATCTTCATCATCACCGTAAACACATTCCTCTTAGTATACTATACATCTCGTACTTGAAAAAACCAACTAGAGATTCGTACAAGTTAAACTTCAGTTTTTAGTTTTTGGTCAACTTCAAACAACCATAACTTTCAGCAGATAAAGAGTTAGGTGGTCCATGCTACCTGCGAGATTGCGGCAAACCAGTAATGAAATCCATATTTATCATCTTCCACTTCCAATCTAGAAGATCTATGTTTTGAGCCATACCACCAGGTCTCTAGTGCTCTACCTTGACTTATTGGCAATTCAGGCACTTAACAACAAACTCTGCAATACACCTCTTCGTACTACTCCACCAATAGATTTCTCTCAAGTCACGATACGTCTTTATGCATAGAGTATCTGGAGCTATGAGCTTCCTCCATGATCTTTTCTTGGATTTCATCCACATATGATACACACAATCTACCGTGATACCTCAATACACTATCTCTCCCTTGTTCAAAAGCCATCACTTTCTGATTATGAACATTTGCCTTCAATTCAAGTAAAACACGGTGATGTAATTCTCGCCACGAATTACGAATGAAAATGCAGAAATTAAAGACAAGAAAGAAAGATAGAAGAGGAGATACAAGATATGAAACAATTGGCAACTAAAGGATGTATTAAATCATAAAACCTCCAATTACAATCACTAAACAAGCACCTAATCAAGATAAATAGATTGACACAAGAAAAGGAAATAAAAAACAACCTAAAGTTATATTAAACCTAAAGATCTCAATCGATTAATTCGAATCAAGCACCGAATCTCTTACGAAGACCTCAAGGAAATTGAATCTCCAAGCAAGCCCCGTTTCTAAACAAAGTTCAATAGAAGCTTCACCAAGCTCTCAAGTCTCTCAAAGGAGATCCAATTCATCAATCATTCATTTTCAAAATAGTCTACCTAAAAATAAGACCCAAACTAGCTATTTATAGTTTTAGGCTATTATTACATAAGAGGCCCAAAAGTGGCCCCAAAAGGATAAAGGGCGAGCTGGGTCATGCTCGCCGAAGGGATTCAATGAGTCACCGAAGTGACCTCCAGCTCGCCGAATATGGAAACTTCTCTGTAGCTACCTGGAACTTTAGGCGATCTTGGATCCCTCGCCTAAGCCATTAGGCGAGTCGCCGAAGTGGCCTCCAGCTCGCCGAATGAGGCAGTTTTTTCACTTGCTCTTCTTTGCTTCGTTAAACCTCCCACACTCCAAGCTATCATCTTAACATGGTATTGCTCAATTGAGATCTCATTCCACGTGCGTATGATACCTTTTGTAACGACATGTTCCCATCGTTCTGGAAATGTCAATGAGGAAGAAATTTGGGCCAGAAAACTTCTGAGTAGTAACTTGGACGAAATCTGAGTCATGTGAGGTCTAAGGAAATCTGGTAATGGATAGGGGGATTTAATTATGAGTTTGATCACGTGAGTGGATATCCAAGACGTTAAGGAGATTGTACGACTTTATGGAATTGATTTCGGGCGAGTAGAACTCCCGAAACTAATCTTGGCGTGAAATGGTAGTTTTAGAATGTCAAGGTTTGAAGGTGTGTTGCGAAATGGGAGCTTGAAACTCAAATTCTGAGTTTCTGTCTCCGTGCAAGCCACTGTGGGGGAATTAATTCCGCCAGGGCAGGGCCGCTATAGTGGGCCAGTCACGACTTAAATCGAGGAAAAACCCAAAATTGTTATTTTATGTAAAACTTTGTTCTTAAGATCTAAGGGACGACCCAAGGCAGTTTCTTATCAAATTCCCATGAATTCTCACACCAAAGGTAAGTTAATTACTCCCTTAATCCGTATTTCGATTCTTAGAACTTAGAATCCCTGTTAATTATCATTGGATGAGGGTTTTGGCCTGAAGTTAATGGTGGAAAAAACCCTAGTTGAATATTAGGATCATGGGTATGACCTTGGGTTGATATTTTGTTATAATCTGGGTAAATTAGGCTTTGTTTATTGATCCTTGCGTTAATTAATTGGTTTAGACCAAGAACAAGCCGCAAGACTCTGGAAAGGGAAAACTCAAGTTTCTTAGGAGTGTCCAGGCTTGGTTTCGAGGTAGGTGATGGTTTGACTTCTTGTTGTGTGATATATGCCTGTAAATTGCTCCATTGTATGCATGCATGTATCTGAATAAGGAACCATGAATCAAATATAATGAAATGATTATGTGTGAACAATTACATGCCATGAACCTTTTACTTGACTATGTGACTATGTGCACCGTTCATTATGGGTGTGATTGTGACTGTAGTTGTGTTAACTGGACCGGGTGTCACGTTTCGACACATGTATTGGACCGGGTGTCATATTTTGACACATATATTGAATCGTGTGCACATTTGACACATATATATTAGATCGGGTGTCGCGTTCCGACACACTAATAATTTAGATGTGGGTTCCATGAGAGAACCACTTGTGATTATTATATTCATATTTACCTGTCATTGATATTGGAATATTGTATGTTGCTCCTAAAATGATAATTGAATTATGCTTTTTGTAATGTGTGTTTACTGTGTTGTAATTACTTGCTTATGTTTCGCTTACTGGAGTAGCCGCGTGATCCTACCAGTACACCATGGTTTTACTGATACTGCACTTGCTCTTTATTTGTTAAGTACATGGCATCTTTAGGCGGCTACTGACATACCTCAGTTAGGAGATCATTGACCGAGGCCAGATTTAAGGATAAGCCATTTCTTTCAGGCTGTCATAGATCAATCATTAGTTTAGTCCATTATTTTTGGACTCAGACTACATGTTCAGACTTTGCTTATACTTAGTTTTAGGGTTGCACCCATTTTTCTTAGACTTGTTGATTGGTAGAGTTTTGGTACTATGACTTTCAGGTCTAGGGGTTGAATTTCCTCAAGGGTTATGCGTAGTTGTTTTTGTTAGAATTTCAGAGTTTATAGGAACTCCTTATTTAATTCGTCATTTAAACCTGCTTCCATATCTTTAAATGGTTTAGTTTCTTTAAGTTGCTTAGTTGGGTTGTGGTAGTGGTTCTCCCACCGGAGGATTAGTGTGGGTGTCAATCAAGGCGATCTAGGTCATGACACTTTTCAAGGCATGAAATCCCTTCTTTGTCATCAACTCAAGCTGAAGAACCCCCATCTTTGTGAACAATCCTTCCATACTTTGAAGTTTCCAAACTTGGCTTTGAGTGAATGGTCTTGAGGCAATCTGGATTGCATCACAGGGTCTTGATCTTGTTTCTCTTTCACTTTGGACACTAGTGATGATTCAAGCTCATTCATCAACCAAACTCCTAATCGAGCAAGTATGTGCATATCTTTGGCTAATTCTTTCTTACCTTCCTCAACATGGGTAGTACTACCCATAGATAACTTGCTCAAAGCATCAGTAACAACATTAGCCTTACATGGGTGATAGAGAATATTCATGTCATAATCCTTGAGTAACTCTAACAATCTCCTTTGTCTGAGATTAAGCTCTTTCTGACTGAATACATACTGAAGACTCTTGTGATCGAAGAACACATCAACATGAACACCATAGATATAATAAAGCCATATTTTCAAAGCAAACACTACATCAACCAACTCTAGATCATGGATCGGGTAATTTTTCTCATGAATCTTAAGTTGTATGGAGGCATAAGCTATAACTTTGTCATTCTGCATCAACACACAACCCAGTCCAACTCTGGACGCATCGCAATACACAACAAAGCCTTGTGTACCCTCCGGTAAGATCAACACTGGGCAATAGTCAATCGCATTTTCAATTCCTAAAAGCTTTTCTCACATGCTTCCGACTATTAGAACTATGTTGCCTTCTGAGTCAACTTTGTCAACGGGGACGAAATAGATAATAACCCCTCGACAAACCTTCTATAATAACTAGTAAATCCCACGAAACTCTTAATATCAATTGGAGATGTGGGTCTAGGCCAGTTCTGCACTGCCTCAATCTTTTAAGTGTCAACTCGAATCCCATCACCAGAAAAAATGTGACCTAAGAACGCCACTAACTCAAAAGACTCTTTCAAACTTGACTTTTAATCTTTTCTTGAATTTGGAATGTGAATTCAAGATTTATGATTCATGATATATAAGACCTATCGATGATTAATGAAGGTTTAAATAGTTAGGATTAAAAAGAGAATGAAAGTTCGACTCAAAGGAACAAGTGCGGAACGAGAACGAAGAAGAAAAGTGGCTTGACGCAGGGATGGCGCATCGCTCCAAGCCTCTCCTTACTGGGTTGTTTCTGGCGCACTGTTGGCTCCCCACACCAGCCCTTCTGGCACATCGGGGGCGCGGTGCCTCAGCCTTTTTCCAGAAAGTTTCGACAAATTTTTCTCCTCGATTTTTTGCCCTAATTCACCTTGAATCGATTGATTTCTTCCAAACTCTCTTAGATTTGTTAACCCAACATAAGTAAACAAAAATCTACTCAAATCTCCTCAAGAACAACCCTAAAACTCAAAACCCTCGCCTCAAGAACTCCTCAAAACCCCATTTACAAAGAATGAAGAACGAAACCTCAAGAAATTCATCAAAAATCTCACTACACAGATTCTCATGGATAAAATTTGATAAAGAAACTCATGATTGGCATGAGGCTAAATGAACCCATCACTATGAAAGCTTACATACCTCATAAGGATCAAATCCTTCGCAAAATTTCTCGAAGATCGCAAGAATCTTGAACGAACGCTTGAACTTCTCCTTTTTTCTCCTCTTAAACTTCTCTCTAAAACCCTAAGCATGTTTAGGATTGTGAAAACTGATCTCAATCAGTTTAGACCCCTTTTTGGGTGAAAAAAAATGTTTAAGGCTAACGGGGTAAGGAAAAGACCCAATACCCCTCCTTAATTCGGATGAATTTCCTTAATCGGACGGGCTGAACTCAAACGAGCATATCTTCCTCATTTGAACTTGGAATTTAGCAAACTCGGTGGTATTGGAAAGAGGAATCAGAGATATTTCATTTGACATCTCATGAGCCACCTAACTCATATTGTACTGAAAGTTATGATCGTTTGAAGTTGACCCAGAACTCACAATTGAAGACTAACTTGCACAAATCTCAAATTAGCTCTTTCCAATTTAGTTCTTTCTAAGACCGAGTTTTTATAATAGCTTAGTGAATCTACTTAGTTGTGGTGTTCTATACCCCAACAAGGTATATGACAGTTCTGGCAGGTAAGACGTTGTATCATCACGTTGCTCATAGTGATGATTGTCGGTTAGAAAATTTCCCAAATAAGAGTAACGAGTTTATTATTGTATTTTTATACATATTGAGTTGATATCTATTGTTTTAAAAACTTTATATATTGCATCTCTTATTGTTGCTTTCACATTTGAGTTGAGATGAGGTGAATATGTCTTCCAGAGGTTCAGTTGCTTATATTTCTGTTTTTCCCTTTCATGCTCGTACATTCAGTGTACTGATGTCATTCGACTTGTATCTTATTTATGATGCAGATATAGGTGTTTAGGGTCATCAATAGGTGCTCCATTGATCCCATTGCATTCCAGCTAGCTTTGGTGAGCCTCCTTGCTTTCCGGAGGGCTTCACCTTATTGTTTTGTTCTTGTTAGATTGTCGGGATCTTGTCTCGACATCTATCATATTATTAGAGGTTTCATAGACAGTAGTAGTTGAGGAGTCTTTCCCTGTTCATCCTTGTCGATGTTCCTTTGAGATTTTGAGAAAAATACTTGTGTTTATTTAAGTACTTTCAAACATTTAATAAGTTAAACTGTTTTGAGACTATATGAGTTTAGTTTGGTATTTGGAGTCTCCATTTTACTTGAGTAAGTCTTCCGCTAAGTAATTAGTCAGGCCAAAAATTCACTTGGGGACTAGCGATGGTTCTCGAGTGTCGACCACATCCAGGATGTAGGCTCGGAGTGTGACATATACTGATTAAGTATAGTCATAATCTCCATCTGAACACGATCTAACAATGTATATCACTTAAATTCTTTAAAAACCATCACCATCATTGTTACTGGCTTTACACTTTCATAACGTTGCCTCTTAGCCACATGCAAATTCCTCCTTGATTCCTTGAAGAGTATTATTGAAAGGGAAGTAACACGTCATTTGATTTGCGGACAAATTTATCTTAAAAGTGTAATCTTAGAATCATAACTTTGGAATTAACTTATTTCATCTTTCAAGTGAGATAAAATAACATCAAATATTAAGTATATATTTATTCTGAAATTAGTTATACTTTCAACCGAAAAAGTTATAAATTTAATCTTAATTTTAATTATGAAATATTCTATCTTATTCGAGGATTCAAACAACACCTAATCTATGTGGATGGCACGTGGAAACACTTGCATGGCACGTGGATGCTGAGTTGGCATACCACCTAGACAAATATGTTCCATATCCTTTCACTAGAGATATTGTGAAAAATGTCGACATTAATTCCTTTTTGAACGGATTAATAATCTACTTATTTATTAATTTAATTTATTATAATTTATCTAATTTAATTAATTCAAAATTTGGGATAATATATAATTAAAATTGACCTATAAAATATGTTAGCAAAGTATTTTTATAAGTTCTTCTTTTTATTTAATATATTATATAGTAGACATAACAAAAGAAAAAATAATGATTAGGTAATAAAACAAATTATAAAAAGTGAAAATTACAGAAATATACTACTTAAGACTTTTATTAACAAAATATCAATATACTTATATTTAATTACAAACTAAAATTTTAAATTACATACATAACAAAACATTTAATTTTTGTATTTAATTTAATTTTGTTTTACAAATTTTTCTCTCTCATACTTTTAGTAATTCGTGCCTTTTATATGGAGTATAATTAGGATATTAATATTTATCAAATATTCTCTCTCCTAAACAGTTTCAAATACACACGTTTATTACTTTTATTTTTTCCCCTTTTTTAGGCTGAGTGGACCTTTTGGGGATCATAATTAATTTATTCTTTTTTGATAAAGCTATTTTTTTTACCACAAAAGGGTGTACTTATCAACGTAGAGTTATAGTTTCAAGAAATCTTGAAAATATTTTGGGAAGTCAAAAGGGTTTCCTCTTCCATTTTCTTAACCTTTAATCTTCTCACAGAAACGTTTCACAAGCCAACTAACTAAAAAAATTGCCATTGTTCGATGGAAAAGACTCCACGTAAAAGTCCTAGACTTAACAAATTTGTGGTAGTCGTTCATAGCCTGCCGATCAGTTGTTCAAGACCATCTGGTAGATCTAATGAGTGTATTGTTATCAATTCTTCATCATCCTACAAAGTTCAACAAAAAGATGATTTTGGGGCTGATACAAAATCGAAGGGTAAAGAAAAATTGGTAGAAGATCATTATCAACATGACAACGATTTTGAGGACGAAATCCCCCTCTCTAAAAGATTAAGAGTAAATAATGATCAGGATTTAAAGGTATTTATTTATTTGATTAAATTTCTGTTTTTTTATGACATGCAAGTGTTGAATCTTGTTCTTATTAGAAAGATTTGTAACATTAATTAATTTTTTTCTGCTCTAGAATGTTGATGGGGGTTCGGTGAGCAAAGGTATGAATGGTTTAAGTAAAAAATGGACTAGGTTTATTAATAATAAAAGGAAAAAGGCAACACAAGTACCACTAAAGGTATGCTTTTACCGTCATTTTCTAGTAATGTACTTTTTGATGCAAATATTTCTTTGCTTATATTATAAATTTTGCATTTTATGACTATTATAATTTATTGATTTTTAATATATTATTTTTAGATCAAGAAGAAACAATCGCGTTGGTGTTCTTACGTTAATGTCAACGTTTTTGTTGATATAACAAAGCTACTTGAAAAAATTGGCAGTGTTCATTTGTTTAAAGAGTCTCCTTTTGGTTATCTATTAGGCTTATCCCAATTGAAAGTCCAACCTCAGATTATTAGAAGTCTTGTTCATCATTTATCTAACAATCGGGATGACATGTTTGTGTTTGACATAAATGGTAAAGAAATGCATTTTGGGCTTAGAGAATTTTTGGTAAGTACTGATTTTAAGTGTGGTGGGTGTATGGTTTTTGATCATGATCAGAATAGTACATCAAAGTTACTTTCTCGTTACTTTCCAAATGTTGTTGATAAGGTTTTGAAAGCTGATTTCATAAGAGTGTTTAAAGAAGATGGGTTGATTCAGGAAGAAGACTTTTTTAATATGTCTATGATTTATTTCATTAGTACATTCATATTGTCATCTCCACCACAATTGTCACATATTCCAAAAGATCACTTCTTATGTGTTGAGTCGGGACAGTACATTACGTACCCCTAGGGCAATCTGTCCTTTTTTAATATTCGTCATTCTATATCGAGTCAAATGGCAAAAGATCCGGATTATGTGAAGTTTGAAGGGTTTTCGCTCGCGTTGCAAATTTGGGTTTATGAATGTCGTAACAAAGTTGATGGGTCAATTGCAATTCGTAAATCCAATCGAATGCCTAGAATATTCAATTGGGATATATCCAAAAACAAGATATATTTTGACCATCTCTAGAAAGGAATGTTCAGAAAATACGGCAATCAGGTAATAAAAGTTCTTTTGTTATTATTAATTAATTTTCTTTTTTATGAGTAGTGTATATTCACAATTTATTATTATTGTGTTAGTATACATTTGAAGATCTTGTGTTCATGGATGAGGAGCTTGCTATCATTGAGGCGGAAAATCTAACTGTTTTGACTGATATTCCATTCAATAAGAAGAGTAAACGTGATAGATCTGTAAGGCAAAATGAGAATTTACAGACTCATTATGTCGTTCGACAGAATGTCAAAGATTTGCCTCATAGTTCTGCACAAAAATTTGAAGTGATTTAATAAGGATTTGCAGAAAATTGCCCAAGAAGTTGTGAAGGTATGATTATCAATTTTATTTACTTACTGTCAGAATTTTGGTTGAAGAAACATTAATGTCATTTTAATTTTTGTTAGGTTCGTAATGAGTTGGAAAAGTTTGAAAAAAATGTAGATGCTAAGTTTGTTGAAATGAAGGCTTTTATGGATTCATCATTCAAACATATCATTCAAGAGTTGAAATCTCTTCAAAATGATGTTTCAACCAACAAAGATTTAGGTGGTGAACGGGTTAGTCTACTTATTAATATATGGACTTATTATTTGCTTATAAACTAATTTTTAGATCAAGAATATGATAAATGTTAATGTGTATACTTTGTGTTGATTTTAAATATTATTAATCTTCTTGTTGATTACATATCCGTAATTAGCTATATTGTTGTTTTTGTAATAGTTGAATGACTCAAAATTTTATTTTTATTGAGAACATTAAGGTTGTTGTTGAGGATCAAAGAAAAGGAAATGTTGATGTCCAAAATGAACATTTGCAAGATTGTGGAGATAAAGATGGTGTCCAGACACCATCTTCGTTTCGTAATCATGTTTTTGATAACAATTGTAAGTTCTTTTTTGTTAGCTTAAATCTATTTTTTATAACTATTTTTAGTTCATTTCTGATTTGTGTTTAAAATATCATAAAATATAGATACATAAATGATGTTTGTATATCTTAATAGGTGGTGTATCTGTTGATTTTGAAATAAATAGAAAAACTCCTACATTGGATGACTTTGTTATGCCCAATATGCGTGAATCACAGTTGGTTGCTCTTGAAACTGGACAAACATACGTGTCATCATTGGTAGATGTTGAATCTGAAAATATTTGTGTCACACCTTTGGAAGTTGCTAAAGATGGAAAAACAAAGTTCAATCAGTTTGGTGTTATTGAGGGTGAAAACACATTTATCTCACCAGTTCAACATGTTCGTACGAAGATTCCAGGAAAGTATGCCCAATCACCATACACAAACTTAAGTGAATCAGGTGGCACATCGGTGAACACAGTGAAATACTATTTATGGAGGCATCCTTTTGTAAATTACAAGGGGTTTGATATGTACAGTGAAGTTATCCTTCATTTTAAGAAATGGGTTGATAGCAAATTATCCAAGAAACGTGGAAAGTATGTATTGGTGTGTAATTGTATTTTACCATTTGTTCATTCACTTTATATGCTATAACTACTCTTTTTTTTTATAGGAAAACCAGTTTCTTCACTGCTGCTTCAAATCCAATCGATCCTCCTTTTGAATTTGGTGTTGGTAGGGTGGATTTGATGGATTGGTTTCACCCTTTGGCTTATCCAGGACAGCCTTGGAGAGATTTGGTAATTTCTTACGGTGTAACTCTATATTAAAGTAAGATTTGGTATTTGTTTTTTGTTGTGATTTTTAGTGATTGGTAAGTAAAATTGGCTTCATTGTAGTCACTGAAATCTGTGATTTAGTTCTATGGGGACAGTTGTTTTTGGTATGTATGTTAGGAAAATAAACTGCTGACACAAACATAGACTCCTAATTTTAGTTTAATTGTTACAATGACACAAACATAGAATTATAAATCTAGTCTAATAGGTAATAATCAGATAATGGTGATTCTTTCAATCAAGTTGTGATATTATTTTATTGTTTGGTGCTAACTAATAAAACTTGATATGTAGCATGCTGATGTGATAATGTATTATCTTCGCAAGTTTTGCAAGTATGGTCCTGATAATAGTGCAAGAGTTACTACTACTGACTCTTTTTTCATCAGTTGGGTTGTTCAAATCCATGATGCGTGGGAGGCCAATGACAAAGATGAAAGTCTGATTAGTATACATCATGAGGTTGCACAATATATAAGAGATGATAGGATTCTTGCTAATACTCCATGGGTGGATGTTGATCATGTATGCATTCCAGTCAATAGTAGTGCTGCATTCCACTGGTTTCTGGTTGTTTTTTCCATAAGAAAAAGGTGTTTATACATTTATGATTCTTTAAATGGTTATGGGGTTAAACATACCAATGCAGTAACAAGTTTGGTTCAAAAAATATCTAGAATGATACCTTTGTTCCTAGTTGCTACTGATTATTATGCTTTAAGAAAAGACATTGACTGGAATACAGATGTGCATTATGCTGGAAGGCCAGTTGGTGATCCGTTGGTATATGGTAATCGTGAAAACATCCCACAACAACGCGACAATTCAACGTAAGTATAATGTGTCTTTTCTGTGGTTGATTATAATATGTATTGTACTAACTATGCTGATTGGGTAATATTTATAGGAATTGTGGTCTGTATACCTGTGCTTTTGCTGAATATGTGTGTCGTGGAGATAGGAACGTATCTATGTCGGGTTTAAATGCTGAAAATCTTCGGTTGAGATTTGGAGCATTACTGTGGGAATATGGAAAGATGAAAATTGATACGGAATCTGTTAGTGAAGATAAAGCTTCTAAGCAAGGTGGTCGGTCAAATCGGAGGGTCAAGGAGTAGAAAAGTGTCATTTCTTAAGACAGAATTACATGAATGTTTTATGGTTTTGAATCTCTTTTGTAACTTTGGATAGTACTTTAGTTGCGTTTATGGTATTGAGTTCGTTAGATATTGTCTTTATTCTGTGATTATGCATTTATTTGGTTGTTTTTTTGGTTAAATTTATAATGTGTGTTTGGTTTGTACATGTATGAGTTTGGTATAAATGTAGGCATAAATTGGGTTTTATCATTATTGAAAACTTATACTAAATGTTTGTATATGATCGATTGGATTTATTTCAAAGTTGGAGGTTGGTATACATACCAATGTGTTTACCCAGTTTTGTGTTTTTTTTCTTTCATATGTAAACCAATTTTTTTTCTTTAACAGAGTGTGTTTTTTTTTGTTTCAGTGTTAACCAAGATTGTAGTCATAAGCCATTTATTGAAATATCAAAGTATCTCACCAAAAATTTAACCATTTAATGATCTTAAAAAAAACAATCAAAGAAATACCAAAGTATTTTATCAATATTTTAACCATTTAATAAACTTAAGAAAAAAAACAGTCAAAGATTATATACCCTTAAACCAATTTTTAAAATTTATGATTTTATCAGGTTACCATCAATAAATGTAGGAAATATTTTTCATATTATTATTTACACCAATTCACATACTTAAAATACACTAAAATATGTACCATATTTTTATTTACGAGGTTCTAATTATATACCATAGATAGTCAAATTTGTAGTTTTTTACACCACCAATTACACCAAATAATTTATTAATGCACTCATTTTAATTTACATATGTTCATATGTAAGATAATATACCATCATCATTATGACATTTGGTTTTTATATATACCATCATTTATACCAAGCTATGTACCAGTTGTAACAAGAGTAAACCAATTTTACAGTAATTGAGTGTTAATTATTGTAGCGTCCAAACTAATATACTAACATTTAATACTTTCCAATTTATTGTTTTAGGTTGGTGTAAACTGCAAACATTTGTTTTACTATATACACCATTATTATGATACTTTATTTTTACCATAAATTTGTTCATATTTACCATAATTTTTTATCAAATCAACAACAGAATATCATCCAATAAGTTCATTTCTTATCAATATTTCTGGATATGTGACAACACGTAATCCAAAAGAGTTCATGATATCTACTATATACAACCATTTATAACAACTATGTATTCAAAAATATAAATATGATAACAAAAAGTAATCGACTTTGAAATAAGTTAATGAAATTAAAAAACAGTACATCTAATAAAAGTAATATAGTTCAACTGTATAACTGCAAAGTAAAAATAACAACAAAAATACCACAAAGCTAATTATCATGAGTTTTTTTTGGGCAAGTCTTCTTGTTATGCCCAACTATACCACATTCACTACAGGTTACTTTCCTCTTCTTCCCCTCTCCTTCAGTGAATCCCTTTTTGCGATCATTTTTTGGAGGTCTGCCTGGTTGATTTCTTGTAATTGGTGGTAATACTACCTCTTCCAAGACATGTGATGGAACATCCCAAGTGCTTTCGCAAGGCAAGGGTTCAATTGGTATTGCATATGTATCTTGATAATTCTTATTACTATAATAAGCTGAACAATAATCATCGCGATGTTTATTCCTATATCTGATTGCTGCAAGTGCATGACTACAAGGGATCTCATCATGTTGAAATCTACCATAATTACACATTTGTGTATTCAGACATACCGTAAACCTCTTTGCACCATCTGTAATGGTATGAAGGTGTATTGTTGATGCGCGTACCTTCATTTAAGAGCATGCATTATCAATAATAAAACCAAAACATACTATGCATAGTAGAGAATTGTTAATACTTACAAGCATACGATGAGACAAATTTCTATTGTCCTCCAACATTTCATTGTATTTACTTGTCAAGGTTGTTGTAGTATTTCTACCTTTTTCGTTGTGTTTCTCATTCCAAGCTTCAATTGTTTTTCTAACAAATTCCAACAATGGTACCACTGGTAACCTTCTTCCAACAAGAATAGCGTTATTTAGTGACTCTGCAATGTTACTTGTTAGTGTCCAAGTCCTTTTTACTAGTGAATGTGCGCGTGACCATTTCTCATAATTTGCTTTTTGTAGATAAGCACGGTATTTTGGATTAATTTGATTCATTATTTTCATCAATTCATCAAACTCTTGAACAGTGTAAGCTTTTGCTAAGCTGAAGAATAATGTTCTAACCTCTTCTGTATCTCTGTATGTTTTCTTTAGTAAAATGGTCCATAGATGGTATATGCATGCGTAATGTCTGAATTCGGGATAAACAGCTGCAGTAGCATTCCAAATGCTCTTATTTCTATCAGAAACAAAGCAC
>JAJOOE010000893.1:0-34029 GCA_036250405.1 Solanum raphanifolium | reverse complement strand
TAGATATCATGGTGGCCTCGACGGCCCAATCAGGACTTCTGTGCTAGTTGGCTATTTATTTATATGATCTCCTGGGAGTAGCTGTTTCTTTTATAGATTAGTTGGCAGGGGCCTTGCCGGCCGATGGCTTAGTTTTAAGCCGAGATATACTTGTTTGATTTCTTGATTGCGTGTGGCTGCCATGCGCTAGTAGCAAATGGTTCAGCAGGGTCAGCTCGGGCCTGAGTTTTGGCATTAGGAGCCAGTTGCGCCCCTTGAGTTTGGGGTGTGACACATGATAAATGAAATTGTAGATGAATGAGTTTTCTTTCAAATGCCACATATTTTGTATCATTTAATGTTTAAAGTAAAGTATTATGACCATTTTACCAGAGACTAGTGTAGTTGTACATAAGAGAAACTACGAACGTTCATAATTTTGGCTTCAGATGTTCGTTTCAGATATAGAAAAACTTTATTACACGGTCCATACCTTATTTGAACTTACAAATTCCTATAATTACCCATTATAACTAACACACATAATTTATTAAATCATCACAAACACCTACAAAAAATTTTGGTCAAAAAACTAAATGCAATCAATGTGTGCCTTTCTAGAAGGCAAACAATGTACACTACCATATCATTTAGTACGTAATGAATTAGGTGAGCCATGAAAGATAAAATTGTAGATCAATGAGTTTTCTTTCAAATGCCACACATTTTGAATAATTTAATGTTTAAAGTAGAGCATTATGACCATTTTACCAGAGACTAGTGTAGTTGTAAATCAGAGAAACTTTGAACGTTCAGAATATTGTCTTTAGATGTTCATTTCGGGTATAGAAAAACTCTATTTCACGGTCCATACCTCATTTGAAGTAATAAATATTTATAATTACCCATTAGAACTAACACACATAATTTATTAAATCATTACACACACCCACAAAAAAAAATTGGTAAAAAAACTACATGCAATCAATGTGTGCCTACGTAGGAGGCAAACAATGTGTACTACCATATCCTTTAGTATGTAATGAATTAGGTGAGCAATGATAGATGAAATTGTAGGTCAATGAGTTTTCTTTAAAATCCCCCCAATTTTGTATCATTTAATGTTTAAAGTAAGCATTATGACAATTTTACCAAAGACTAGTGTAGTTATAAATAAGAGAAACTTCTAACGTTATAGTCGTGGCTTTAGATGTTCGTTTCGGGTATAGAAAAACTCTATTTCATTGTCCAAACCTCATTTGAAATTATAATTACCTATGACTATCCATTAGAGCTAACACACATAATTTATTAAATCATCACAAACACCCAAAAAAATACTTGTAAAAAAACAATATGAATTGTGTGCCTCTCTAGAAGGCAAACAATGTATACTACAATATCAATTAGTACGTAATGAATTTGGTAAGCCATGATAGTTGAAATTGTAGGTCAATGAGTTTTAATTCAAATGCCACCAATTTTGTATAATTTAATGTATAAAGTAAATCATTATGACTATTTAACTAGAGACTAGTGTAATTGTAAAGAATAGAAACTTCGAGCGTTCATAATTCTGGCTTTAGCTGTTCGTTTCGGATATAGAAAAACTCTATTTCACGGTCCATTCCTCATTTGGATTCATAAATACCTATAACTACCCATTAAAACTATCAAACATAATTTATTAAGTTATCACAAACACCCACAAAAAATTTTGGTCAAAAAACTACATGCAATCAATGTGTCCCTCTCTAGAAGGCAAACAATGTATACTACCATATCATTTAGTACGTTAAGAATTAGGTGAGCCATGATAGATGAAATTGTAGGTCAATGAGTTTTCTTTCAAATGCCAACAATTTTGTATAATTTAATGTTTAAGGTAAAGCATAATGACCTTTTTACCATAGACTAGTGCAGTTGTCAGTAATAAAAACGTCGAACGTTCATAATTTTGGTTTAAGATATTCGTTACAGATATAAAAAAAACTCTATTTCAAGGTCCATACCTCATTTGAACTTAAATATACGTATAATTATGCATTAGAACTAACAGACATAATTTTTTAAATCATCACAAACACCCACAAATAATTTTGGGAAAAAAACTACATGCAATCAATGTGTACCTCTCTAGAAGGCAAACAATGTATACTACCATATCGTTTAGTCAGTAATAAATTAGGTGAGCCATGATTGATGAAAATGTAGGTCAATGAGTTTTCTTTCAATTTTCACCAATTTTGTATCATTTAATGTTTAAAGTAAAGCATTATGGTCATTTTACCAGAGACTAGTTTAGTTTTAAATAAGAAAAACTTCGAACATTCATAATTTTGGCTTTAGATGTTCATTTCAGGTATAGAAAAACTCTATTTCACTGTCCATACCTCCTTTGAACTTATAAATATCTATAATTACCCATTAGAACTAACACACATAATTTATTAAATCATCACAAACATCCACAAAAAAATGTGGTCAAAAACAACATGCAATTAATGTATGCCTCTCTAGAAGGCAAACAATGTATACGACCATATCATTTACTATGTAATGAATTAGGTGAGCCATGATAGATGAAATTTTAGGTCAATGAGTTTTTTTTCAAATTCCACCAACTTTGTATCATTTAATGTTTAAAGTAAAGAATTATGACCATTTTATCAGAGACTAGTGTTGTTGTAAATATGAAAATCTTCGAACGTTCATAATTTTTCCTTTAGATGTTCGTTTCCGATATAGAAAATCTTTATTTCACGGTCCATACCTCATTTGAACTTATGAATATCTATAATTACCCATTAGAACTAACACACATATTTTATTAAATCATCACAAACACGCACAAAAAATATGCTAAAAAAACTACATGCAATCAATGTGTGCCTCTCTAGATGGCAAAAAATGTATACAACCATATCGTTTAGTACGTAGTGAATTAGGTGAGCCATGATAAATAAAATTGTAGGCCAATGTGTTTTCTTTAAGATTCCACCAATTTTGTAACATTTAATGTTTAAAGTAAAACATTATTACCATCTTACCAGAGACTAACATAGTTGTAAATAAGAGAAACTTCGAACGTTAATAATTTTTGTATTAAATATTCGTGTCGAGTATAGAAAAACTCTATTTCACGGTCCATACCTCATTTAAACTTATAATTACCTATTATAACTAACACACATTATTTATTAAGTCATCACAAACACGCACAAAAAGTTTTGCTCAAAAACCAACATACAATCACTATGTGTCTCTCTAAAAGGCAAAAAATGTATACTACCATATCGTTTACAACGTAATGAATTAGGTGAGCCATGATATATAAAATTGTAGGTGAATGAGTTTTCTTTTAGATGCCACAAATTTTGCATCATTTAATGTTTAAAGTAAAGCATTATGACCATTTTACCAGAGACTAGTGTAATTGTAAATAAAGAAACTTCTAACTTTCATAAATTTGGCTTTATATGTTCGTTTCGGGTAGAGAAAAACTCTATTTCATTGTTCATACCTCATTTGAACTTATAAATACCTATAATTACCCATTAGAACTAACACATATAATTTATCAAAACATCACAAACAGACACAAATTTTTTTGGTCAAAATGCTATATGCATTCAATTTGCGCCTCTCTAGAAGAAAAACAATGTATACTACCTCATCATTTAGTACGTAACGAATTAAGTGAGCAATGATAGATGAAATTGTAGGTCAATGAGTTCTCTTTCAAATTCCAACAACTTTTTACCAACTAATGTTTAAAGTAAATCATTATGACCATTTTACCAGAGACTATAGTATATGTAAATAAGAGAAACTTCGAACGTTCATAATTTTGGCTTTAGATGTTCGTTTCAGATATAGAAAAACTCTATTTCACGGTCCATACCTTATTTGAACTTATAAATATCTATAATTACCCATTAGAACTAACACACATAATTTATTAAATTATCACAAACACCCACAAAAATATTTGGTCAAATAATTACATGCAATCAATGTTTGCCTCTCTAAAAGGCAAACAATATACACTACCATATTATTTAGTACGTAATGAGTTAAGTGAGCCATGAAAAATGAAATTGTAGATCAATGAGTTTTCTTTCAAATGCCACACATTTTGTATCATTTAATGTTTAAAGTAAAGTATTATGACCATTTTACCAGAGACTAGTGTAGTTGTACATAACAGAAACTACGAACGTTCATAATTTTGGCTATAGATGTTCGTTTCATATATAGAAAAACTTTTTTACATGGTCCATACCTTATTTGAACTTATAAATACCTATAATTACCCATTATAACTAACACACATAATTAATTAAATCATCCCAAACACCCACAAATAATTTTGGTCAAAAAACTAAATGAAATCAATGTATGCCTTTCAAGAAGGCAAACAATGTACGCTACCATATCATTTAGTACGTAATGAATCAGGTGAGCCATGACAGATAAAATTGTAGATCAATGAATTTTCTTTCAAATGCCACATATTTTGTATAATTTAATGTTTAAAGTAGAGCATTATGACCATTTTACCAGAGACTAGTGTATTTGTAAATGAGAGAATCTTTGAACGTTCAGAATATTGTCTTTAGATGTTCATTTCGGGTATAGAAAACTCTATTTCACGGTCCATACCTCATTTGAAGTTATAAATATTTATAATTATCCATTATAACTAACACACATAATTTATTAAATCATTACACACACCCACAAAAAAGTTTGCTAAAAAAACTATTTGCAATCAGTGTGTGCCTATGTAGAAGGCAAACAATGTATACTAACATATCCTTTAGTATGTCATGAATTAGGTGAGCAATGATAGATGAAATTGTAGGTCAATGAGTTTTCTTTAAAATTCCCCCCAATTTTGTATCATTTAATGTTTTAAGTAAGCATTATGACCATTTTGCCAGAGACTAGTGTAGTTGTAAATAATAGAAACTTCGAACGTTCAGAATTTTGGCATTAGATATTCGTTTCGGGTATAGGGAAATTCTATATCACGGTCCGTACCTCATTTGAACTTGTAAATATCTATAAATGCCCATTAGATCTAACACACATAGTTTATTCAGCCATCACAAACACCCACAAAAAGTTTTGGTCGAAAAACTACATGCAATCAATGTGTGTCTCTCTAGAAGGTAAACAATGTATACTACCATATCTTTTAGTACGTAATAAATTTGGGGAGCCATGATAGATGTAAATGTAGATTAATGAGTTTTCTTTCAACTCCCACCAATTTTGTTTCTCTTAATGTTTAAAGTAAAGCATTATAACCATTTTACCAGAGACTGGTGTAGTTATAAATAAGAGAAACCTGTAACGTTATAATTGTAACTTTAGATGTTTGTTTCGGTTTAGAAAAACTCTATTTCATTGTCCATACCTCATTTGAACTTATAATTACCTAGAACTACCCATTAGAGCTAACACACATAATTTATTAAATCATCACAAACACCCAAAAAAATACTGGTAAAAAAACTACATGCAATCAATATGTGCCTCTCTAGAAGGCAAACAATGTATACTACAGTATCAATTAGTACGTAATGAATTAGGTGAGCCATGGTAGTTGAAATTGTAGGTCAATGAGTTTTAATTCAAATGCCACCAATTTTGTATCATTTAATGTTTAAAGTAAAATATTATGACTATTTAACTAGAGACTAGTGTAGTTGTAAATAACAGAAACTTCGAGAGTTCATAATTCTAGCCTTAGATGTTCGTTTCGGATATAGAACAACTCTACTTCACGGTCTATACCTCATTTGGATTTATAAATACCTATAACTACCCATTAGAACTATCACACATAATTTATTAAATTATCACAAACACCCACAAAAAATTTTGGTAAAAAACCTACATGCAATAAATGTTTCCCTCTCTAGAAGGCAAACAATGTATACTACCATATCATTTAGTACGTAATGAATTAGGTGAACCATGATAGATCAAATTGTAGGTCAATGAATTTTCTTTCAAATGCCAAATTTTTGTATAATTTAATGTTTAAAGTAAAGCATTATGACCTATTTACCATAGACTAGTGTAGTTGTAAATAATAAAAACTTCGAATGTTCATAATTTTGGTTTAAGATGTTCGTTTCAGATATAGAAAAACTCTATTACAAGGTCCATACTTCATTTGAACTTAAATATACCTATAATTACCCATTAGAACTAACATACATAATTTTTTAAATCATCACAAACACCCACAAAAAGTTTTGGGAAAAAAACTACAGGCAATCAATGTGTGCCTCTCTAGAAGGCAAACAATGTATACTACCATATCGTTTAGTTAGTAAAAAATTAGGTGAGCCATAATTGATGAAATTGTAGGTCAATGAGTTTTGTTTCAAATTCCACCAATTTTGTATCATTTAATGTTTAAAGTAAAGCATTATGATCATTTTACCAGAGACTAGTTTAGTTTTAAATAAGAAAAACTTCGAACATTCATAATTTTGGCTTTAGATGTTCATTTCAGGTATAGAAAAACTCTATTTCACGGTCCATACCTCATTTGAACTTATAAATATCTATAATTACCCACTAGAACTAACACACATAATTTATTAAATCATCACAAACACCCTCAAAAAATTTTGGTCGAAAACTACATGCACTTAATATATGCCTCTCTAGAAGGCATACAATGTATACTACCATATAATTTACTATGTAATGAATTAGGTGAGCCATGATAAATGAAATTGTAGGTCAATGAGTTTTCTTTAAAATTCCCCAATTTTGTATCATTTAATGTTTAAAGTAAGCATTATGACTATTTTGCCAGAGACTAGTGTAGTTGTAAATAATAGAAACTTCGAACGTTCAGAATTTTGGCATTAGATATTCGTTTCGGGTATAGGAAAATTCTATTACATGGTCCGTATCTCATTTGAACTTATAAATATCTATAAATACCCATTAGAGCTAACACACATAGTTTATTAAGTCATCATAAACACCCACAAAAAGTTTTGGTCGAAAAACTACATGCATGCAATCAATGTGTGTCTCTCTAGAAGGTAAACAATGTATACTACCATATCTTTTAGTACGTAATAAATTTGGTGAGCCATGATAGATGTAAATGTAGGTTAATGAGTTTTCTTTAAATCCCACCAATTTTGTTTCTTTTAATGTTTAAACTAAAGCATTATGACCATTTTACCAGAGACTGGTGTAGTTATAAATATGAGAAACTTCGAACGTTATAATTGTGGCTTTAGATGTTCGTTTCGGTTTAGAAAAACTCTATTTCATTGTCCATACCTAATTTGAACTTATAATTACCTATAAATACCCATTAGAGCTAACACACATAATTTATTAAATCATCACAAACACCTAAAAAAATACTGGTAAAAAAACTATATGCAATCAATGTGTGCCTCTCTAGAAGGCAAACAATGATTACTACAGTATCAATTAGTACGTAATGAATTAGGTGAGCCATGGTATTTGAAATTGTAGGTCAATGAGTTTTAATTCTAATGCCACCAATTTTGTATCATTTAATGTTTAAAGTAGAATATTATGACCATTTTACTAGAGACTAGTGTAGTTGTAATTAACAGAAACTTCGAGAGTTCATAATTCTAGCTTTAGATGTTCGTTTCGGATATAGAAAAACTCTATTTCACGGTCCATACATCATTTGGATTCATAAATACCTATAACTAACCAATAGAACTATCACACAAAATTTATTAAATTATCACAAACACCCACAAAAAATTTTGGTAAAAAAACTACATGCAATCAATGTGTCCCTCTCTAGAAGGCAAACAATGTATACTACCATATCATTTAGTACGTAATGAATTAGGTGAACCATGATAGATGAAATTGTAGGTCAATGAGTTTTCTTTCTAATGCCAACAATTTTGTATAATTTAATGTTTAAAGTAAAGCATTATGACCTATTTACCATAGACTAATGTAGTTGTAAATAATAAAACCTTCTAACGTTCATAATTTTGGTTTAAGATGTTCGTTTCAGATATATAAAAACTCTATTTCAGGGTCCATACTTCATTTGAACTTAAATATACCTATAATTACCCGTTAGAACTAACACACATAACTTTTTAAATCATCACAAACACCCACAAAAAATTCTGGAAAAAAACTACATGCAATCAATGTGTTCCTCTCTAGAAGGCAAACAATGTATACTACCATATCGTTTAGTCAGTAATAATTTAGGTGAGCCATGATTGATGAAATTGTAGGTCAATGAGTTTTCTTTCAAAATTCCACCAATTTTGTATCATTTAATGTTTAAAGTAAAGCATTATGATCATTTTACCAGAGACTACTTTAGTTTTAAATAAGAAAAACTTCGAACATTCATAATTTTGGCTTTAGATGTTCATTTCAGGTATAGAAAAACTCTATTTCACGATCCATACCTCATTTGAACTTATAATTATCTATAATTACCCATTAGAACTAACACACATAATTTATTAAATCATCACAAACACCCACAAAAAATTTTGGTCAAAAACTACATGCAATGAATGTATTCCTCTCTAGAAGGCAAACAATATATACTACCATATCATTTACTATGTAATGAATTAGGTGAGCCATGATAGATGAAATTGTAGGTCAATGAGTTTTCTTTAAAATTCCTTCAATTTTGTATCATTTAATGTTTAAAGTTAGCATTATGATCATATTGCCAGAGACTATTGTAGTTGTAAATAATAGAAACCTCGAATGTTCAGAATTTTGGCATTAGATATTCATTTCGGGTATAGGAAAATTCTATATCACGGTCCGTACCTCATTTGAACTTATAAATATCTATAAATACCCAATAGAGCTAACACACATAGTTTATTAAGTCATCACAAACACCCACAAAAAGTTTTGGTCGAAAAACTACATGCAATCAATGTGTGTCTCTCTAGAAGGTAAACAATGTATACTTCCATTTCTTTTAGTACGTAATAAATTTGGGGAACCATGATAGATGTAAATTTAGGTTAATGAGTTTTCTTTCAAATCCCACCAATTTTGTATCTTTTAATGTTTAAAGTAAAGCATTATGATCATTTTACCAGAGACTAGTTTAGTTTTAAATAAGAAAAACTTCGAACATTCATAATTTTGGCTTTAGATGTTCATTTCAGGTATAGAAAAACTCTATTTCACGGTCCATACCTCATTTGAACTTATAAATATCTATAATTACCCATTAGAACTAACACACATAATTTATTAAATCATCACAAACACCCACAAAAAATTTTGGTCAAAAACTACATGCAATTAATGTATGCCTCTCTAGAAGGCAAGCAATGTATACTGCCTTATCATTTACTATGTAATGAATTAGGTGATCCATGAAAGATGAAATTGTCGGTCAATGAGTTTTCTTTCAAATTCCACCAACTTTGTATTATTTAATGTTTAAA
Source organism: Solanum raphanifolium (assembly GCA_036250405.1). NCBI lineage: Eukaryota > Viridiplantae > Streptophyta > Magnoliopsida > Solanales > Solanaceae > Solanum > Solanum raphanifolium. Next base: position 24,568 of record JAJOOE010000893.1, on the reverse strand, counting down.
GTAAAGAATTATGACCATTTTACCAGAGACTGGTGTAGTGTAAATATGAAAAACTTCGAACGTACATAATTTTCGCTATAGATGTTCGTTTCCTATATAGAAAAATTTTATTGCACGGTCCATACCTCATTTGAACTTATGAATATCAATAATTACCTATTCGAACTAACACACATATTTTATTAATTCATCACAAACACCCACAAAATATTTGGTAAAAAAACTACATGCAATCAATGTGTTCCTCTCTAGAAGGCAAAAAATGTATACTACCATATCGTTTAGTACGTAATGAATTACGCGAGCCATGATAAATAAAATTGCAGGCCAATGTGTTTTCTTTAAAATTCCACCAATTTGGTATCATTTAATGTTTAAAGTAAAGCATTATGACCATCTTACCAGAGACTAACATAGTTGTAAATAAGAGAAACTTCGAACGTTAATAATTTTTGTATTAAATGTTCATTTCGGGTATAGAAAAACTCTATATCACGGTCCATACCTCATTTAAACTTATAATTACCTATTAGAACTAACACACATAATTTATAAAGTCATCACAAACAGGCACAAAAAGTTTTGCTCTAAAAACTACATGCAATCAATATGTGTCTCTCTAAAAGGCAAAAAATGTATACTACCATATCGTTTACAACATAATGAATTAGGTGAGCCATGATATATAAAATTGTAGGTTAATGAGTATTCTTTCAGATGCCTCAAATTTTGTATAATTTATTGTTCAAAGTAAAGAATTATGACCATTTTACCAGAGACTAGTGTAGTTGTAAAAAAAGAAACTTCTAACTTTTATAATTTTGTCTTTAGATGTTCGTTTCGGGTAGAGAAAAACTCTATTTCACTGTTCATACCTCATTTGAACTTATAAATACCTATAATTACTCATTAGAACTAACACACATAATTTATCAAAGCATCACAAACAGAGACAAAATGTTTTGCTCAAAACGCTATGTAAAATCCATTTGCGCCTCTCTAGAAGAAAAACAATGTATACTACCATATCGTTTAGTACGTAACGAATTAGGTGAGCAATGATAGATGAAATTGTCGGTCAATTAGTTTTCTTTCAAATTCCACCAACTTTGTATCATCTAATGTTTAAAGTAAATCATTATGACCATTTTACCAGAGACTATAGTATATGTAAATAAGAGAATCTTCGAACGTTTATAATTTTGGCTTTAGATGTTCGTTTCAGGTTTAGAAAAACTCTATTTCACGGTGCATACCTTATTTGAACTTATAAATATCTATAATTTTCCATTAGAACAAACACACATCATTTATTAAATTATCACAAACACCCACAAAAATGTTTGGTAAAAAAATTACATGCAATCAATGTGTGCCTCTCTAGAAGGCAAACAATATACACTACAATATTATTTAGTAGATATTGAATTAGGTGAGACATGATAAATGAAATTGTAGATCAATGAGTTTTCTTTCAAATGCCACATATTTTGTATCATTTAATGTTTAAAGTAAAATAATATGACCATTTTACCAGCTGCTAGTGTAGTTTTACATAGGAGAAACTACGAACATTCATAATTTTGGCTTTAGATGTCCATTTCAGATATAGAAAAACTTTATTACACGGTCCATACCTTATTTATACTTATAAATACCTATATTTCCCTATTATAACTAACACACATAATTTATTAAATCATCACAAATACCCACAAAAAATTTTGGTCAAAACACTAAATGCAATCAATGTTTGCTTTTCTAGAAGGCAAACAATGTACACTACCATATCATTTAGTACGTAATGAATTAGGTGAGCCATGAGAGATAAAATTGTAGATCAATGAGTTTTCTTTCAAATGCCACACGTTTTGTATAATTTAATGTTTAAAATAGAGCATTATGACCATTTTACCAGAGACTAGTGTAGTTGTAAATCAGAGAAACTACGAACGTTCAGAATATTGTCTTTAGATGTTCATTTCGGGTATAAAAAAACTCAACTTCACGGTCCATACCTCATTTGAAGTTATAAATATTTATAATTACCCATTAAAACTAACTCACATAATTTATTAAATCATTACACACACCCACAAATAATTTTGGTAAAAAAACTACATGCAATCAATGTGTGCCTATGTAGAAGGCAAACAATGTATACTACTATATCATTTAGTATGTAATGAATTAGTTGAGCAATGATAGATGAAATTGTAGCTCAATGAGTTTTCTTTAAAATTCCCCCAATTTTGTATCATTTAATGTTTAAAGTAAGCATTATGACCATTTTGCCAGAGACTAGTGTAGTTGTAAATAATAGAAACTTCGAACGTTCAGAATTTTAGCATTAGATATTCGTTTCGGTTATAGAAAATTTCTATATCACGGTCTGTACCTCAGTTGAACTTATAAATATCTATAAATACCCATTAGAGCTAACACACATAGTTTATTAAGTCATCACAAACACCCACAAAAAGTTTTGGTCGAAAAACTACATGCAATCAATGTGTGTCTCTCTAGAAGGTAAACAATGTATACTACCATATCTTTTAGTACGTAGTAAATTTGGGGAGCCATGATAGATGTAAATGTAGGTTAATGAGTTTTCTTTCAAATCCCACCAATTTTGTATCTTTTAATGTTTAAAGTAAAGCATTATGACCATTTTACCAGAGCTTGGTGTAGTTATAAGTAAGAGTAAATTCTAACGTTATAATAGTGCCTTTAGATGTTCGTTACGGGTATAGAAAAACTCTATTTCATTGTCCATACCTCATTTGAACTTATAATTACCTATAACTACCCATTAGAGCTAACACACACAATTTATTAAATCATCACAAACACCCAAAAAAATACTGGTAACAACACTACATGCAATCAATGTGTGCCTCTCTAGAAAGCAAACAATGTATACTACAGTATCAATTAGTACGTAATGAATTAGGTGAGCCATGATAGTTGAAATTGTAGGTCAATGAGTTTTAATTCAAATGCCACCAATTTTGTATCATTTAATGTTTAAAGTAAAACATTATGACTATTTAACTAGAGACTAGTGTAGTTGTAAATAAGAGAAACTTTGAGCATTCATAATTCTGCCTTTAGATGTTCGTTTCAGATGTAGAAAAACTCTATTTCACGGTCCATACCTCATTTGGATTTATAAATACCTATAACTACCCATTAGAACTATCAAACATAATTTATTAAATTATCACAAACACCCACAAAAAATTTTGCTCAAAAAACTACATGCAATCAATGTGTCCCTCTCTAGACGGCAAACAATGTATACTACCATATCAGTTAGTACGTAATGAATTAGGTGAACCATGATAGATGAAATTGTAGGTCAATGAGTTTTCTTTCAAATGCCAACAATTTTGTATAATTTAATGTTTAAGGTAAAGTATAATGACCTTTTTACCATAGATTAGTGTAGTTTTAAATCATAAAAACTTCGAACGTTCTTAATTTTAATTTAAGATGTTCGTTTCAGAAATAAAAAAACTCTATTCCAGGGTCCATACCTCATTTGAACTTAAATATACGTATAATTACCCATTAGAACTAATACATTTAATTTTTTAAATCATCACAAACACCCACAAAAAAATTTGGGAAAAAAACTACAAGCAATCAATGTGTGCCTCTCTAGAAGGCAAACAATGTATACTACCATATCGTTTAGTCAGTAATAAATTAGGTGAGCCATGATTGATGAAATTGTAGGTCAATGAGTTTTCTTTCATATTCTACCAATTTTGTATCATTTAATGTTTAAAGTAAAGCATTATGATCATTTTACCAGAGACTAGTTTAGTTTTAAATAAGAAAAACTTCGAACATTCATAATTTTGGCTTTAGATGTCCATTTCAGGTATAGAAAAACTCTATTTCATGGTCCATACCTCATTTGAACTTATAAATATCTATAATTACCCACTAGAACTAACACACATAATTAATTAGATCATCACAAACACCCACAAAAAATTTTGGTCAAAAACTACATGCAATTAATATATGCCTCTCTAGAAGGCAAACAATCTATACTACCATATTACTTACTATGTAATGAATTAGGTGAGCCATGATAGATGAAATTGTAGGTCAATGAGTTTTCTTTAAAATTCCCCCAATTTTGTATCATTTAATGTTTAAAGTAAGCATTATGACCATTTTGCCAGAGACTAGTGTAGTTGTAAATAATAGAAACTTCGAACGTTCAGAATTTTGGCTTTAGATGTTCGTTTCCGATATAGAAAAAGTTTATTCCACGGTCCATACCTCATTTGAACTTATGAATATCTATAATTACCCATTACAACTAACACACATATTTTATTAAATCATCACAAACACCCACAAAAAAATTGTAAAAAAACTACATGCAATCAATGTGTGCATCTCGAGAAGTCAAAAAATGTAAACTACCATATCGTTTAGTACGTAATGAATTAGGTTAGCCATGATAAATAAAATTGCAGGCCAATGTGTATTCTTTAAAATTCCACCAATTTTGTATCATTTAATGTTTAAAGTAAAGCATTATGACCATCTTACCCGAGACTAACATAGTTGTAAATAAGAGAAACTTCTAACGTTAATAATTTTTGTATTAAATGTTCGTTTTGGGTATAGAAAAACTCTATATCACGGTCCATAACTCATTTAAACTTATAATTACCTATTAGAACTAACACACATAATTTATTAAGTAATCACAAACACGCACAAAAAGTTTTGCTCAAAATACTACATGCAATCAGTATGTGTCTCTCTAGAAGGCAAAAAATGTATACTACCATATCGTTTACAACATAATGAATTAGGTGAGCCATGATATCTAAAATTGTAGGTGAATGAGTATTCTTTCAGATGCCACAAATTTTGTATCATTTAATGTTTAAAGTAAAGCATTATAACTATTTTACCAGAGACTGGTGTAGTTATAAATAAGAGTAACTTCTAATGTTAGAATTGTGGCTTTAGATGTTCGTTTCGGGTATAGAAAAACTCTATTTCATTGTCCATACCTCATTTGAACTTATAATTACCTATAACTACCCATTAGAGCTAACACACATAATTTATTAAATCATCACAAACACCCAAAAAAATACTGGTAAAAACACTACATGCAATCAATGTGTGCCTCTCTAGAAGGCAAACAATGTGTACTACAGTATCAATTAGTACGTAATGAATTAGGTGAGCCATGATAGTTGAAATTGTAGGTCAATGAGTTTTAATTCAAATGCCACCAATTTTGTATCATTTAATGTTTAAAGTAAACCATTATGACTATTTAACTAGAAACTAGTGTAGTTGTAAATAAGAGAAACTTCGAGAGTTCATAATTCTAGCTTTAGATGTTCGTTTCGTATATAGATAAACTCTATTTCACGGTCCATAGCTCATTTGGATTCATAAATACCTATAACTACCCATTAGAACTATCACACATAATTTATTAAATTATCACAAACACCTACAAAAAAGTTTGGTCAAAAAACTACATGCAATCAATGTGTCCCTCTCTAGACGGCAAACAATGTATACTACCATATCATTTAGTACGTAATGAATTAGGTGAACCATGATAGATTAAATTGTAGGTCAATGAGTTTTTTCTTTCAAATGCCAACAATTTTCTATAATTTAATGTTTAAGGTATAGCGTAATGACCATTTTACCATAGACTAGTGTAGTTGTAAATAATAAAAACTTTGAACATTCATAATTTTGCTTTAAGATGTTCGTTTCAGATATAAAAAAAGTATATTTTAGGTTACATACCTCATTTAAACTTAAATATACGTATAATTACCAATTATAACTAACACACATAATTTTTTAAATTATCACAAACACCCACAAAAAATTTTGGGAAAAAAACAACATGCAATCAATCAGTACCTCTCTAGAAGGCAAACAATGTATACTACCATATCGTTTAGTCGGTAATAAATTAGGTGAGCCATGAATGATGAAATTGTAGGTCAATGAGTTTTCTTTTAAATTATACCAATTTTGTATCATTTAATGTTCAAAGTAAAGTATTATTATCATTTTACCAGAGTCTAGTTTAGTTTTTCATAAGGAAAACTTCGAACGTTCATAATTTTGGCTTTAGATGTTCATTTCAGATATAGAAAAACTCTATTTCAGCGTCCACACCTCATTTGAACTTATAAATATCTATAATTACCCATTAGAACTAACACACATAATTTATTAAATAATCACAAACACCCAAAAAAAAATTTGGGAAAAAACCAACATGCAATCAATTTGTGCCTCTCTAGAAGGCAAACAATGTGTACTACCATATCGTTTAGTCGGTAATAAATTAGGTGAGCCATGATTGATGAAATTGTAGGTCAATGTGTTTTCTTTCAAATTCCACCAATTTTGTATCATTTAATGTTTAAAGTAAAGAATTATGATCATTTTACCAGAGACTAGTTTAGTTTTAAATAAGAAAAACTGCGAATATTCATAATTTTGGCTTTAGATGTTTATTTCCGTTATAGAAATACTCTATTTCACGGTCCATACCTCATTTGAACTTATAAATATCCATAATTACCCATTAGAAGTAACACACATAATTTATTAAATCATCACAAACACCCACAAAAAATTTTGATCAAAAACTACATGCAATTAATGTATGCCTCTCTAGAAGGTAAACAATGTATACTACCATATCATTTATTATGTAGTGAATTAGGTGAGCCATGATAGATGAAATTGTAGGTCAGTGAGTTTTCTTTCAAATTCCACCAACTTTGTATCATTTAATGTTTAAAGTAAAGAATTATGACCATTTTATGAGACACTAGTGTAGTTGTAAATATGAAAAACTTCGAACGTTCATAATTTTGGCTTTAGATGTTCGTTTCCGATATAGAAAAACTTTATTCCACGGTCCATACCTCATTTGAACTTATGAATATCTATATTTACCCATTAGAACTAACACACATATTTTATTAAATCATCACAAACACCCACAAGAAATTTGGTAAAAAAACTACATGCAATCAATGTGTGCCTCTCTAGAAGGCAACAAATGTATACTACCATATCGTATAATACGTAATGAATTAGGTGAGCCATGATAAATAAAATTGCAGGCCAATGTGTTTGCTTTAAAATTCCACCAATTTTGTACTATCTAATGTTTAAAGTAAAGCATTATGACCATCTTACCAGAGACTAACATAGTTGTAAATAAGTGAAAGTTCGAACGTTCATAATTTTTTTATTAAATATTTTTTTCGAGAATAGAAAAACTCTATTTCACGGTCCATACCTCATTTAAACTTATAATTACCTATTAGAACTAACACATATATTTTACTAAGTCATCACAAACACGCACAAAAAGTTTTGCTCAAAAAACTACACGCAATCAATATGTGGCTCTCTAGAAGGCAAAATATGTATACTACCATATCGTCTACAACGTAATGAATTAGGTGAGCCATGATATATAAAATTGTAGGTGTATGAGTTTTCTTTCAAATGCCATAAATTTTGTATCATTTAATGTTTAAAGTAAAGCATTATGACCATTTTACCTGAGACTAGTGAAGTTGTAAATAAAGAAACTTCTAACGTTCATAATTTTGGCTTTAGATGTTCGTTTCGGATAGAGGAAAACTCCATTTCACTGTAAATACCTCATTTGAACTTATAAATACCTATAATTACCCATTAGAACTGACACACATAATTTATCAAAGCATCACAAACAGACACAATAAGTATTGGTCAAAACGCTATATGCAATCAATTTGCGCCTCTCCAGAAGAAAAACAATGAATACTATCACATTGTTTAGTACGTAACGAATTAGGTAAGCAATGATAGATGAAATTGTAGGCCAATGAGTTTTCTTTCAAATTCCACCAACTTTGTATCATCTAATGTTTAAAGTAAATCATTATGACAATTTTACCAGAGACTATAGTATATGTATATAAGAGAAACTTCGAACGTTCATAATTTTGGCTTTAGATGTTCATTTCAAGTATAGAAAAATTCTATTTCATGGTCCATACCTTATTTGAGCTTATAAATATCTATAGTTACCCATTAGAACTAACACACATAATTTATTTAATTATCACAAACACCCACAAAAATGTTTGGTCAAAAAATTACATGCAATAAATGTGTGCCTCTCTAGAAGGCAAACAATGTACACTATCATATTATTTAGTACGTAATGAATTAGGTGAGCCATGATAAATGAAATTGTAGACCAATGAGTTTTCTTTCAAATGCCACATATTTTGTATCATTTAATGTTTAAAGTAAAGTATTATGACCATTTTACCAGAGACTAGTGTAGTTGTACATAAGAGAAACTACGAACGTTCATAATTTTGGCTTTAGATGTTTGTTTCAGATATAGAAAAACTTTATTACACGGTCCATACTTTATTTGAACTTATAAATACCTATAATTATCCATTATAACTAACACACATAATTTATTAAATCATCACAAACACCCACAAAAAATTTTGGTCAAAAAACAAAATGCAATCAATGTGTGCCTTTCTAGAAGGCAAACAATATACACTACCATATCATTTAGTACGTAATGAATTATGTGAGCCATGAGAGATAGAATTATAGATCAATGAGTTTTCTTTCAAATGCCACACATTTTGTATATTTTAATGTCTAAAGTAGAGCATTATGACCATTTTACCAGAGACTAGTATAGTGGTAAATCAGAGAAAATTTGAACGTTCAGAATATTGTCTTTAGAAGTTCATTTCGGGTATAGAAAAACGCGATTTCACGGTCCATACCTCATTTGAAGTTATAAATATTTATAATTACCCAGTAGAATTAACACACATAATTTATTAAATCATTACAGACTCCCACAAAAAAATTTGGTAAAAAAACCACATGCAATCAATGTGTGCCTATGTAGAAGGCAAACAATGTATACTATCATATCCTTTAGTATGTAATGAATTAAGTAAGGAATGATAGATGAAATTGTAGGTCAATGAGTTTTCTTTAAAATTACCCCCAATTTTGTATCATTTAATGTTTAAAGTAAGCATTATGACCATTTTGCCAGAGACTAGTGTAGTTGTAAATAATAGTAACTTTGAACGTTCAGAATTTTGGCATTAGATATTCGTTTCGTGTATAGAAAAATTCTATATCACGGTTTGTACCTCATTTCAACTTATAAATATATATAAATACCCATTAGAGCTAACACACATAGTTTATTAAGACATCACAAACACCCACAAAAAGTTTTGGTCGAAAAACTACATGCAATCAATGTGTGTCTCTCTAGAAGGTAAACAATGTATACTACCATATCTTTTAGTACGTAGTAAATTTGGGGAGCCATGATAGATGTAAATGTAGTTATAAGTAAGAGAAACTTCTAACGTTATAATTGTGGCTTTAGATGTTCGTTTCGGGTATAGAAAAACTCTATTTTATTGTCCATACCTCATTTGAATTTATAATTACCTATAACTACTCATTAGAGCTAACACACATAATTTATTAAATCATCACAAACACCCAAAAAAATACTGGTAAAAAAACTACATTCAACCAATGTGTGCCTCTCTAGATGACAAGCAATGTATACTACAGTATCAATTAGTACGTAATGAATTAGGTGAGCCATGATAGTTGAAATTGTAGGTCAATGAGTCTTAATTCAAATGCCACCAATTTTGTATCATTTAATGTTTAAAGTAAAACATTATGACTATTTAACTAGAGACTAGTGTAGTTGTAAATAAGAGAAACTTCGAACGTTCATAATTCAAGTTTTAGATGTTCGTTTCGGATATAGAAAAACTCTATTTCACGGTCCACACCATTTGAACTTATAAATATTCATAATTAACCATTAGAACTAACACACATAATTTATTAAATCATCACAAACACCCACAAAAAAATTTGGTCAAAAACTACATGCAATTAATGTATGCCTCTCTAGAAGGTAAACAATGTATACTACCATATCATTTACTATGTAGTGAATTAGGTGAGCAATGATAGATGAAATTGTAGGTCAGTGAGTTTTCTTTCAAATTCCACCAACTTTGTATCATTTAATGTTTAAAGTAAAGAATTATGACCATTTTACGAGACACTAGTGTAGTTGTAAATATGTAAAACTTCGAACGTTCATAATTTTGGCTTTAGATCTTCGTTTCGGATATAGAAAAACTTTATTCCACTGTCCATACCTCATTTGAACTTATGAATATCTATAATTTCCCATTAGAACTAACACACATATTTTATTAAATCATCATAAACACCCACAAAAAATTTGGTAAAAAAACTACATGCAATCAATGTGTGCCTCTCTAGAAGGCAAAAAATGTATACTACCATATCGTTTAGTACGTAATGAATTAGGTGAGCCATGATAAATGAAATTGCAGGCCAATGTGTTTGCTTTAAAATTCCACCAATTTTTTATCATTTAACGTTTAAAATAAAGCATTATGACCATCTTACCATAGACTAACATAGTAGTACATAAGAGAAACTTCGAACATTAATAATTTTTGTATTAAATGTTCATTTCGGGTATAGAAAAACTCTATTTCACGGTCCATACCTCATTTAAACTTATAATTACCTATTAGAACTAACACACATAATTTATTAAGTCATCAAAAACACACACAAAAAGGTTTTCTCAAAAAACTACATGCAATCAATATGTGTCTCTCTAGAAGGCAAAAAATGTATACTACCATATCATTTACAACGTAATGAATTAGGTGAGCCATGATATATAAAATTGTTGGTTAATGAGTTTTCTTTCGGATGCCCCAAATTTTGTATCATTTAATGTTTAAACTAAAGCATTATGACCAATTTACCAGAGACTAGTGTAGTTGTAAATAAAGAAACTTCTAACGTTCATAATTTTGGCTTTAGATGTTCGTTTCAGGTAAAGAAAAACACTATTTCACTGTTCATACCTCATTTGAACCTATAAATACCTACAATAACCCATTAGAACTAACACACATAATTTATCAAAGCATCACAACTAGACACAAAAAGTTTTGGTCAAAACGCTATATGCAATCAATTTGCGCCTCTCTAGAAGAAAAACAATGTATACTACCACATCATTTAGTACGTAATGAATTAGGTGAGCAATGATAGATGAAATTGTAGGTCAATGAGTTTTCTTGCAAATTTCACCAATTTTGTATCATCTAATATTTAAAGTAAATCATTACGACCAATTTACCAGAGACTATAGTAAATGTAAATAAGAGAAACTTCGAACGTTCATAGTTTTTTCTTTAGATGTTCGTTTCAGGTTTAGAAAAACACTATTTCACGGTCCATACCTCATTTGAACTTATAAATATCTATAATTACCTATTAGAACTAACACACCTAATTTATTAAATTAACACAAACACGCAAAAAAATACTGGTAAAAAAACTACATGCAATCAATGTGTGCCTCTCTAGTATGCCAACAATGTATACTATAGTATCAATTAGTACGTAATGAATTAGGTGAGCCATGATAGTTGAAATTGTAGGTCGATGAGTTTTAATTCAAATGCCACCAATTTTGTATCATTTAATGTTTAAAGTAAAACATTATGTCCATTTAACTAGAGACTAGTGTAGTTGTAAATAAGAGAAACTTCGAGCGTTCATAATTCTGGCTTTAGATGTTCGTTTCGGATATAGAAAAACTCTATTTTACGGTCCATACCTCATTTGGATTCATAAATACCTATAACTACCCGTTAGAACTGTCACACATAATTTATTAAATTATCACAAACACACACAAAAATTTTGGTCAAAAAACTACGTGCAATCAATGTGTCCCTCTCTAGAAGGCAAACAATGTATACTACCATATCATTTAGTACGTAATGAATTAGGTAAACCATGATAGATGAAATTGTAGGTCAATGTGTTTTCCTTCAAATGCCAGCAATTTTGAATAATTTAATGTTTAAGGTAAAGCATTATGACCTTTTTACCATAGACTAGTGTAGTTGTAAATAATAAAAACTTCGAACGTTCATAATTTTGGTTTAAGATGTTCGTTTCAGATATAAAAAAACTATATTTCAAGGTTTATACCTCATTTAAACTTAAATATACCTATAATTAACCATTAGAACTAACACACATAATTTTTTAAATTATCACAAACACCCACAAAAAATTTTGGGAAAAAAACTACATGCAATCAATGTGTGCCTCTCTAGAAGGCAAAAATGTATACTACCATATCGTTTAGTCAGTAATAAAATAGGTGAGCCATGATTGATGAAATTGTAGGTCAATGAATTTTATTTCAAATTCCACCTATTTTGTTTCATTTAATGTTTAAAGTAAAACATTATGATCATTTTACCAGAGACTAGTTTTGTTTTAAATAAGAAAACCTTCGAACATTCATAATTTTGGCTTTAAATGTTCATTTCAAGTATAGAAATACTCTATTTCATGGTCCATACCTCATTTGAGCTTATAAATATCTATAATTACCCATTAGAACTAACACCCATAATTTATTAATTCATCACAAACACCCACAAAAAAATTTGGTCAAAAACTACATGCAATTAATGTATGCCTCTCTAGAAGGCAAACATTGTATACTACCATATTATTTACTATGTAATAAATTAGATGAGTCATGATAGATGAAACTTTAGGTCAGTGAGTTTTCTTTCAAATTCCACCAACTTTGTATCATTTAATGTTTAAAGTAAAGAATTATGACCATTTTACGAGAGACTAGTGTAGTTGTAAATATGAAAAACTTCAAACGTTCATAATTTTGACTTTAGATGTTCGTTTCCGATATTGAAAAACTTTATTCCACAGTCCATACCTCATTTGAACTTATGAATATCTATATTTACCCATTAGAACTAACACACATATTTTATTAAATCATCACAAACACCCACAAAAAATTTGGTAAAAAAACTACATGCAATCAATGTGTGCCTCTCTAGACGGCAAAAAATGTATATTACCATATCGTTTAGTACGTAATGAATTAGGTGAGCCATGATAGTTGAAATTGTAGGTCAATGAGTTTTAATTCAAATGCCACCAATTTTGTATCATTTAATGATTAAAGTAAAGCATTATGACTATTTAACTAGAGACTAGTGTAGTTGTAAATAAGAGAAACTTCGAACGTTCATAATTTTGGCTTTAGATGTTCGTTTCGGATATAGAAAAACTCTATTTCACGGTCCATACCTCATTTGGATTCTTAAATACCTATAATTACCCATTAGAACTAACACACACAATTTATCATATCATAACAAACACCGACAAATATTTTTGGTCAAAACCCTATATGCAATCAATTTATGCCTCTCTACATGACAAACAGTGTATACTACCACATCGTTTAGTACGTAACGAATTAGTTGAGCAATGATAGATGAAATTATAGGTCAATGAGTTTTATTTCAAATTTCACCATTTTTGTATCATCTAACGTTTAAAGTAAATCATTATGACCATTTCACCAGAGACTAGTGTTGTTCTAAATAATAGAACCTTCGAAAGTTCATAATTTTTGCTTTAGATACTCATTTCTCGTATAGAAAAACTCTATTTCAAGGTCCATGCCTAATTTGAACTTATAAAAACTTATAAATACAATTTAGAACTAACACACAGAATCTATTAATTCATTACAAACACCCACAAAAAATTTTGGTCAATAAACTACATGCAATAAATGTGTCCCTCTGAAGAAGGCAAACAATGTATACTACCATATCATTTAGTACGTAATGAATTACGTGAACCGTGATAGATAAAATTGTAGGTCAATGAGTTTTCTTTCAAATGCCAACAATTTTGTATAATTTAATGTTTAAAGTAAAGCATTATGACCTTTTTACCATAGACTACTGTAGTTGTAAATAATAAAAACTTCGAACGTTCATAATTTTGGTTTAAGATGTTCGTTTCAGATATATAAAAACTCTATTTCACGGTCCATACCTCATTTGAACATAAATATACCTATAATTATCCATTAGAACTAACACACATAATTTTTTAAATCATCACAAGCACCCACAAAATATTTTGGGTAAAAAACTACATGCAATCAATGTGTGCCTCTCTAGAAGGCAAACAATCTATACTACCATATCGTTTAGTCAGTAATAAATTAGGTGAGCCATGATTTATGAAATTATAGGTCAATGAGTTTTCTTCCAAATTCCACCAATTTTGTATCATTTAATGTTTAAAGTAAAGCATTATGCTCATTTTACCAGAGACTAGTTTAGTTTTAAATAAGAAAAACTTCGAACATTCATAATTTTGGCTTTAGATGTTCATTTCAGGTATAGAAAAACTCTATTTCACGGTCCATACCTCATTTGAACTTATAAATATCCATAATTACCCATTAGAACTAACACACATAATTTATTAAATCATGACAAACACCCACAAAAATTTTTGGACAAAAACTACATGCAATTAATGTATGCCTTTCTAGAAGGCAAACAATGTATACTACCATATCATTTACTATGTAATGAATTAGGTGAGCCATGATAGATGAAATTGTAGGTGAATGAATTTTCTTTCAAATTCCACCAACTTTTTATCATTTAATGTTTAAAGTAAATAATTATGACCATTTTAGCAGAGACTAGTGTAGTTGTAAGTATGAAAAACTTCGAACGTTCATAATTTTGGCTTTAGATGTTCGTTTCCGATATAGAAAAACTTTATTCCACGGTCCATACCTCATTTGAACGTATGAATATCTATAATTACCCATTAGAACTAACACACATATTTTATTAAATCATCACAAACACCCAAAAAAAATTTGGTAAAAAAACCACATGCAATGAATGTGTGCCTCTCTAGAAGGCAAAAAATGTATACTACCATATCGTTTAGTAAGTAATGAATTAGGTGAGCCATGATAAATAAAATTGCAGGCCAATGTGTTTTCTTTAAAATTCCACCAATTTTGTATCATTTAATGTTTAAAGTAAATCATTATGACCATCTTACCAGAGACTAGCATAATTGTAAATAAGAGAAACTCCGAACATTAATAGTTTTTGTATTAAATGTTCTTTTCGGGTATAGAAAAACTCTATTTCACGGTCCATACCTCATTTAAACTTATAATTACCTATTAGAACTAAAACACATAATTTATTAAGTCATCACAAACACGCACAAAAAGTTTTGGTCAAAAAACTACATGCAATCAATATGTGTCTCTCTAGAAGGCACAAAATGTATACTACCATATCCTTTACAACGTAATGAATTAGGTGAGCCATGATAGATAAAATTGTAGGTGAATGAGTTTTCTTTTAGATGCCACAAATTTTGGCTTCAAATGTTCGTTTTGGATACAGGAAAACTTTTTTCACGGTCCATACCTCGTTTGAACTTATAAATACCTATAATTACCCCTTAGAACTAACACAAATAATTTATTAAATCATCACAAGCACCCACAAAAAATTTTGGTCAAAAAATTACTTCCAATCAATGTGTGCCTCTCCAGAAGGAAAACAATGTACACTACCATATCATTTATTACGTAATGAATTAGGTGAGCAATGAGAGATGAAAATGTAGAACAATGAGTTTTCTTTCAAATGCCAGACATTTTGTATCATTTAATGTTTAAAGTTCACCATTGTGACCATTTTACCAAAGACTAGTGTAATTGTAAATCAGAGAAACTTTGAACGTTCAGATTTTGGCTTTAGATGCTCGTTTCGTGTATAGAAAAACTCTATTTCATGGTCCATACCTCATTTGAACTTATTAATATTTATAATTATCTATTAGAACTAACACATATAATTTATTAATCATCACAGGCACCCACAAAAAAAATTAGAAAAAAACTACATGTTATCAATGTGTGCCTCTCTAGAAGGCAAAAAATGTATACTACCATATCGTTTAGTATTTAATAAATTAGGTGAGCCATGATAGATGAAATTGTAGGTCAATGAGTTTTCTTTCAAATTCCCCCAAATTTTGTATTATTTAATGTTTAAAGTAAAACATTATTATTATTTTATCAGAGACTAGTGTAGTTGTAAATAAGAGAAACTTCGAACATTCATATTTTTTTTATTTAGATGTTTATTTCAGGTATAGAAAAACTCTATTTGACGGTCCATACCTCATTTAAATTTATAAATATCTACAATTACCCATTAGAACTAAAACACATAATTTATTAAGTCATCGCACATACCCCCAAAAAGTTTTGGTCAAAAACCTACATGCAATCAATGTGTGCCTCTCTAGAAGGCAAATAATATATACTACCATATCGTTTAGTACGTAATGAATTAGCTGAGTCATGATAGATAAAATCGTAGGTCAATGATTTTTCTTTCAAATGTCACAAATTTTGTATCATTTAATGTTTAAAGTACAACATTATGACAATTTTACCAGAGACTAGTTTAGTTGTAAATAAGAGAAACTTCTAACGTTCATAATTTTTGCTTTAGATATACGTTTTGTGTAGAGAAAAACTTTATTTCAGATTCCATACCTCATTTGAACTTATAAATACCTATATTTTCTCATTAGAACTAACAAACATAATTTATTAAATCAGCATAAACACCCACAAAAATTTGTGGTCAAAGAACTACGTGCTATCAGTGTGTGCCTCTCTAGAAGGCAATCAATGTACACTACCATGTCATTTTATATGTAATTAATTAGGTGAGTCATGAGATATGAAATTGTAGATCAATGAGTTTTCTTTCAAATGCCACATATTTTGTATCATTTAATGTTTAAAGTAGACCATTATGACCATTTTACCAGAGACTACTGTAGTTGTATAACAGAGAAACTTCGAACGTTCAGAATTTTGGCTTTAGATGTTCGTTTCGAGTATTGAGATATTCTATTTCATAGTTCATACCTTATTTGAACTTCTAATAATCTATAATTACACATTAGAATTAACACACATAATTTAAAAAGTCATCAAAAATACCCACAAAAAATTTTGGTCAAAAAACTACATGCAATCAATGTGTGGCTCTCTAGAAGGCAAACAATGTATACTACCATATCGTTTAATATATAATGAATTAGGTGAACCATGATAGATGATATTGTAGGTCAATGAGTTTTCTTTCAAATTCCACAAATTTTCTATCATTTAATGTTTAAAGTAAATCATTATGACTATTTTACCAAAGACTAGTGTAGTTGTAAATAAGTGGAATTTCGGACGTTCAGAATTTTGGCTTTAGATGTACGTTTCGTGTAGAGAAAAACTCTATTTCACAGTCCATACCTCATTTGAACTTATAAATACCTATAATTTCCCATTGAAACTTACACACACAATTTATTAAATCATCACAAACGCCTACAAAAAAATATGGCAAAAATCTACATGAAATCAATGTGTGCCTCTCTACAAGGAAAACAATGTATACTACCATATCGTTTAGTACGTAACGAATTAGGTGAACCATGATAGATGAAATTGTAGGTCAATGAATTTTCTTTCAAATTCCACTAATTTTGTATCAATTAATATTTAAATAAGAGAAACTTTGAACGTTCATAATTTAGGCATTAGATGTTAGTTTCGAGTAGAGAAAAACTCTATTTCACGGTCCTTACCTCATTTGAAATTATAAAGATCTATAATTACCCATTAGAAATAGTACATATAAGTTATTAAAATCATCACAAACACCCACAAAAAGTTTTGGTCAAAAAACTACATGCAATCAACGTGTGCCGCTCTAGAAGGCGAACAATGTAGACAACCATATCGTTTAGTACGTGATGAATTAGGTGAGCCATGATAGATAAAATAGTAGGTCAATGAGTTTTCTTTCAAATGCCACAAATTATGTATCGTTTAATGTTTAAATTAAAGCATTATGACCTTTTTACCAGAGACTAGTGTAGTTGTAAATACGAGAAACTTCGGGCGTTCATAATTTTGGCTTGAGATGTTCGTTTCGCGTAGAGAAAAACTCTATTTCACGGTCCATACCTCATTTGAACATATGAAGACCTATAATTACCCTTTGAAACTAACACACATAATTTATTAAAACATCACAAATACCCACAGAAATTTAAGGTAAAAAATCTAAGAACAATCAATGTGTGCCTCTTTAGAAGGCAAACAATGTATACTATCATATCGTTTAGTACGTAACGAATTAGGTGAGCCATGACAGATGAATTGTAGGTTAATGAGTTTTCTTTCAAATGCGAACAATTTTGAATCATTTAAGTTTTAAAGTACAACATGATGACCATTTTACAAGAGACTAGTGTAGTTGTAAATAATAGAAACTTCGAACGTTTATAATTTTGGATTTAGATGTTCGTTTCGGGTAAAGAAAAACTCTATTTCACGGTCCATACCTCATTTGGACTTATAAATACCTATAATTACCCATTAGAACCAACACACATAATTTATTAAATCATCAAAAACACCCAGAAAAAAAAATTGATCAAAAAATTACATGCAATCAATGTGTGCCTCTCTAGAAGGCAAACAATGTACACTATCATATCATTTAGTACGTAATGAGTTAGGTGAGCCATGATAAATGAAATTGTAAATCAATGAGTTTTCTTTCAAATGTCACATATTTTGTATCATTTAATGTTTAAAGTAAAGCATTATGACCATTTTATCAGAGACTAGTGTAGTTATAAATCAGAGAAACATCGAACGTTCCTAATTTTGTCTTTAGATGTTCGTTTAGGGTATAGAAAGACTCTATCTCATTGTCCATACGTCATTTGAACTTATAAATATCTATAATTACCCATTAGAACTAACACACATAATTTATTAAATCATCACAAACACCCAAAAAAAAATTGGTCAAATAACCTCATGCAATCAATGGGTGCCTCTTTAGAAGGAAAACAATGAATACTACGACATCCTTTAGTATGTAATAAATTAAGTGAGCCATGATAGATGAAATTGTAGGTCAATGAATTTTATTTAAAATTCGACAAATTATGACCATTTTACCAGAGAATACTGTAGTTGAAAATAAGAGAAACTTCGAACGTTCATAATTTTGTCTTTAGATGTTCGTTTCGGAAATAGAAAAACTATATTTCACGGTCCATACTTAATTTGAACTTAAAAATACCTATAAATACCCATTAGAACTAACACGTATAGTTTATTAAGTCATCACAAACACCCACAAAAAATTTTGGTAAAAAAACTACATGCAATCAATGTGTGCCTCTCTAGAAGGCAAACAATGGATAATATCATAACATTTAGTACGTTATGACTTAGGTGAGCTATGATAGATGAAATTGTAGGGCAATGAGTTTTCCTTAAAATTTCACCAATTTTTTACCATTTAATGTTTGAAGTAAATTATTATGACCATTTTACCAGAGACTAGTGGAGTTGTAAATAAGAGAAACATCGGACGTTCATAATTTGGATTTAGATGTTCGTTTTGGGTAGAGAAATACTCTATTTCATGGTCCACACCTCGTTTGAACTTATAAATACCTATGATTACACATTAAAACTAACACATATAATTTATTAAATCATCAAAAGCACCCACAAAAAGTTTAGGTCAAAAAACTATATGCAATCAATGTGTACCTTTCTAGAAGGCAAACAATGTATACTACCATATAATTTAGTTATGTACTAAAATAGGTGAGCCATAATTGATGAAATTGTAGGTCAATAAGTTTTCTTTCAAATGCCACCAATTTTGAATCATTTAATGTTTAAAATAGAGCATTATGACCATTTTGGCAGAGACTAGTGTAGTTGTAAATAAGAAAAACTTCCAACATTCATAATTTTGGCTTTAGATGTTCATTTCGGGTATAGAAAAACTCTATTTCATGGTCCATACCTCATTTGGACTTATAAATACCTATAATTATCCATTAGAACAAACACATATAATTTATTAAATCATCACAAACACCCACAAAAAATTTGGTCTAAAAATTACATGCAATCAATATGTGCCTCTGTAGAAGGAAATCAATATATACTACCATATCATTTAGTACGTAATGAATTAGGTGAGCCATGATAGATGAAATCATAGGTTAATGAGTTTTCTTTCAAATGCCACCAATTTTGTATCATTTAATGTTTAAAGTAAAGCATTATGACCATTTTACCAGGGACTAGTTTAGTAGTAAATAAGGAAAACTTTGAACTTTCATAATTTTGCCTTTAGATGTTTGTTTCGGGTATAGAAAAACTCTATTTTGTGGTCCATACCTCATTTGAACTTATAGATACCTATAATTACCCATTAGAACTAAGACGTATAATTTATTAAGTCATCACAAACACCCACAAAAATTTTGGTCAAAAAACTACATGCAATTAATGTGTACCTCTCTAGAAGGTAAACAATGTATATTACCATATCCTTTAGTATGTAATGAATTAGGGGAGCCAAGATAGATGAAATTGTAGGTTAATGACTTTTCTTTCAAATCCCACCAATTTTGTATCATTTTATGTTTTAAGTAAAGCGTTATGACCAGTTTACCAGAGACTAGTGTAGTTGTAAATAAGAGAAACTTCTAACGTTATAGTTTTGGCTTTAGATGTTCGTTTCGGGTATAGAAAAACTCTATTTCCTTGTCCATACCTCATTTGAACTTATAAATACCTATAACTACCCATTAGAACTAACACACATAATTTATTAAATCATCACAAACAACCACAAAAAATGTTGGTAAAAAAACTACATGCAATCATTGTGAGCCTCTCTAGAAGGCAAACAATGTATTCTACAATATCAATTAGTACGTAATGAATTAGGTGAGCCCTGATAATTGAAATTGTAGGTCAATGAATTTTCATTCAAATGTTACCAATTTTGTATCATATAATGTTTAAAGTAAAGTGTTATGACTATTTTACCAGAGACTAGTGTAGTTGTAAATAAGAGAAACGTTGACCATTCATAATTTTGGCTTTAGATGTTCATTTCGGATATAGAAAAACTCTATTTCACGGTCCATGCCTCATTTGAACTTATAAATATCTATAATTACCTATTAGAACTAACACACATAATTTATTAAGTCATCACAAACACCCACAAAAAGTTTTGGTCAAAAACCTACATGCAATCAATGTGTGCCTCTATAGAAGCCAAACAATGTATACTACCATTTCGTTTAGTACGTAATGAATTAGGTGAGCAATGATGGATGAAATTGTAGGTCAATGAGTTTTCTTTCAAATTCCACCAATTTTGTATCATATAATGTTTAAAGTAAAGAATTATGATTATTTTACCAGAGACTAGTGTAGTTGTAAATAATAGAAACTTCGAAAGTTCATAATTTTTGCTTTAGATACTCGTTTTGGGTATAGAAAAACTCTATTTCATAGTCCATACCTAATTTGAACTTATAAAACCTATAATTACCCATTAGAACTAACAAACAAAATCTACCAATTCATTACAAACACCCACAAATTTTTTTGGTAAAAATACTAGATACAATCAATGTGTGCCTCTCTAGATGGCAAACAATGTATACTACCATATCGTTTAGTACGTAATGAATTAGGTGAACAATGATAGATGAAATTGTAGGATAATGAGTTTTCTTTCAAATGCCAACAATTTTGTATCATTTAATGTTTAGAGTAAAGCATTATGACCTTTTTACCAGAGATTAGTGTAGTTGTAAATAAGAAAAACTTCGAACGTTCATAATTTTGGCTTTAGATGTTCGTTTCTGATATATAAAAACTCTATTTCAGGGTCCATACCTCTTTTGAACTTAAATATACCTACAATTACCCATTAGATTTAACACAGATTATTTTTTAAATTATCACAATAGCCCACAAAAAAATTTGGTATAAAAATTACATGCAATCAATGTGTGCCTCTCTAGACGGCAAAAAATGCATACTACCATATCTTTTAATACGTAATGAATTAGGTGAGCCATGACATATGAAATTGTTGGTCAATGAGTTTTATATCAAATGACACAATGTTTGTATCATTTGATGTTTAAAGTAACTCATTATGACCATTTTACCAATGACTAGTGTATTTGTAAATAAGAGAAACTTTGAACGTTCATAATTTTAGCTTTAGATATTTGTTTTGGGTATAGAAAAATTCTATTTCACGATCCATATCTCATTTGATCTTATAAATACCTATAATTACCCATTAGAACTAACACACATAATTTATTAAATCATCACAAACACCCGCAAATAATTTTGGTAAAAAAACTACATGCAATCAATGTGTGCCTCTCTAGAAAGCTAACAATGTATACTACCATATCGTTTAGTAAGTAATGAATTAGTTTTTCACTCCCAGAGCGTACACCCTGTACGTGGCTGGCATTCGAGAACAATTGTTGGTCCCAAGCGAACCCATGGACTGGCTTACTTACTCAACGGAAGACTTAAAAACATTAATACAAAGATTCAATACATCTCTACTCAATTGCTTATCAAAATACATAGAACGTTTAAAGATAAAACATTTAACTTTGGCCAAAATGGCAACTCAAGTCTTAACATATGAAATGGTAATATAAAGACAACTGACTACTAACTGTCTATGAAGCCTCTAAAACAAAGAGGGATGTTGGGACAAGACCCCCGATCATCCTAACAATGAAATACTGAAAGCAAAGTAGAAGGAGTCCTCCGAAATGCAAAAAGGCTCACAAACAAACTCTGGAGCTCAACTAGAATCAACGATGCACTGGATGTTGATCCTGGTTACCTACGTCTGCATCATAATAAGATGCAGGTCAATTGGCATCAGTACATTGAATGTACGAGTATGCGAGTTGGAATGCTAGACACAACTTAAGCTTGAAAAGAATTTGGAAGGAACACTTACCTTGGCTTTACTCAACTTCTGAACCACTTAACTCAATATAAAGCAATAAGACACATGCAATATATATATATAAAATCTTGTAAAACAGTGTAAAACAACTTAGTTCATTAAAGAAAATGCAATAACAAACTCAACTTTACTCATGTAATAAAGTAATATAGTTTCTGTGGGAGATTCTCTAACCGACAACCACCACTATGAGCCTAAGTGGTGATACAACGTCTTGCCTACACTGCCAAAATTGTCCTATACTTTTCCATCTATAGAACTACTTAACTAAGCGGATCCACTAGTCTATGATGAAAATCACTTAAGGATTCATCTAAAAAGTATGATCCTTTACTACCCATGATGGCTACATGGTTTATGGAGACGTTGAATTATCTGAACTCAAATTCGTCCCCATATCGGTGCTCAATACTACTCCCAAAATATACTTAGCTCATATGTTCGTAAAAAATAAAACTCTTTCTTTGGTTTGAGATAATTACTCAAAACATAGCTTAAAAGCTCTCTTGGAAATCATAGTTTTCTCTTTACTGAAAAACTAGCGCAAAGGCTCTTTTGGAAATAAAAGTTTCCTCTTTACTGAAAAACTAGCTCAAATGCTCTTTTTGAAATCTCCGTTTCCTTTCTTGTTTAAATGTGAAAACATTTACTCTTTGGGAATACATAGTCTAGATATACTCTTTTGAAGAAATGACTTCAATCTTTACTATTTGCTTAACTGGAAACTTAAATCTTAAAACAAAGTTAAAACGTTTGTGAAAGACTTTTGAAAACTTTATAAACTTCTCTTGACTTGCTTCTTAACTTCTAGACTTGACTCTTAACTTCTAGACTTGATTCTTAACTTTCCTTGAATTGGATTATGGATTCAAGGTTCATGATCTCATGTTTATGGATGATTTCATGATGTTTAGATGTACCTAAGAGTGTTGGAATCAACTAGAAAACATAGGTACATTGCTAAGGAACTAGTAAGAAAAATTGGGGGACGAATGGGAAGAACTGGCGTCCCTAGCGCTCTGAGAGGTGCGGGGCACCATGTCACACCCCGAAAGCACCACCTACGCGTAACACGACGTACTTGACCCCGAAGGGGTCTTATACAAACCCTTAGCATATTCATCATTGCATATAGACATTGAATAATGCAGAAATTTTAAGAAAATACTTTTCAACATAAATGTCAAAGTGTCTCATAATAGAAAATAAAAAGTAGAATGAGCTATGGATAATAAGAAAGATAGTAAGAAACATACTAGTAGAAAGTTAAGAAAAATATAAAGAAAATTAAACAAACTATATCCGGAATATAAACAACTTAATATCACAAAAACTGATAACGAAAAATTAGATCAACTAATAGATAATATATCTAAAATAGAATATAAATAAATTCAATATTTAAAGATACAATGAATAACGAGAATAACGAATATAAAGAAAAACTTACTGAAATAATTATAGCGAAAAGACAAGAATTAGAACATAGGCAAAATATACTTAATAATAACATATTCGCAGGAATTTGTAAAAAATCTATAATAGCACAGAGAAAAACTATTTTATATCTAGAA